>JARACY010003201.1:0-35185 GCA_029255725.1 Scrobipalpa atriplicella
AAATAGTTTCCCCACCGCAATCAAATGCTGGTTCCGATGACAAAATTCCGGAGTACAAGGATAAGAAGGAAGCCATAGAAGCTTCAAAGAATTGCTCAAAGATAGGGTAAGGATTTTACTTATTTATATAAATGCATTGATCAATGGAAGGGAGGGAGAGAGGCCTTTGCCCTGCAGTGGGACACCACGGGCTCATAATAATAATAATAATAACCCCGCAGGGCAGTTTTTGGCAAGCTGTTGGTGAGTAGCGCCACCACGGACCCGAGATACTTCTGGGTGAACCTCATGCGTGGGGGAGCCCGCCTCTGTCTTGCCTTCACCGGCTGGGCAGAGTGGAGTTGCAAGAGTATTCACTCGAAGGGTGGAAGTGAAATATGCATAAGTCGCGAGTTGGTACATATGGCTGGCCCATGCCGCATCCCTGTGCAGAAAGCGGTGTACACCTCTCGACACCCTTTAGCTACCCGTAGGGCAGCTTGTTGGCGAGCTGTTAAGGTTGGCGACCTTACGGACGCCGATTATTCCCCCGAGAGTGTAGACTGGCCGCCTCCGGCTTGCCGGAGTGGAGCCCCAAGGCCAGGACTCTCACCTCTGGCTTGCCTTAGTTGGCCGGCCGGAGTGGGGCCGCTAGAGTTCGAGCCTCTGCTCGGACTTGAGGGGTGGAAGTGAAATATGCGTAAGTCGCGAGTTGGTACAGTGGCAATATGCAGGCCAATGCCGCATCACTGTGCAGAAGAGCGGTGTACACCTCTCGACACCCTAGCCGCCCGCGCCAATGTTGCGTCCCGGCATTTTCCGCCAAGTAGTGGAGGCCCATCTAGCGGGAGGCGAGTCACCGTCTGTCAAGATTATCAAGATTGAGACATTTGAGTTTGGCAGGCGTCCCGTTGTCTCAATCAATATCCCAGCAACCGGTCCAGCTAAATCCATCCCCATAGACCTAGTTATCCGTCCATTCTCTGCAATAGTCCTTGCATCAGGCGGGTGCTGGCTCTGGTTGTATTGCTATAGTGCAGGCAGAGCGAGTATCCGCATGATGGTACACATCACAATACATTATTTGGTATAAAAAGGCCTCTGCGCTGTTGGCTTCGGCCCCACGTATGCCTCAAAGGACCGGGTCCCTGTGGACCCGTGATACTGAAAAGTATACCTACAAATAATAATAATAATAATAATAAATGCATTTGAATCAGGATGCACAAACCGCGGCCCGCAGGCCACCTACGAGCCGCGGACATTATGCCAGTGGCCCTCTAGCAGGTTTCGGCTACTTCCGGGTTTCCCTTGGAGCTGTTTGGTTAGCCCCGTACACTTACTGAATGAAAACACAGTGGTCTCCACCTCTAAGTATTAATTTAAGACAACATCTGTCCATTTCCGTGAAATGATCAAATTCCATAAATATGCCGCGCTTGCTTCGCTCGCGTAACGTTTTGGTTCTATTTTATTTAGCCGTCGCGCTACCTTCACTCGCGTAGCATACTATGGATTTTGTGAATGTCGCGCTCTATTCACGCGTAACGTATTGATTCAATATATTTTTTAAAAGAATTTCTTGGTGAAAGTTGTTCACTTTCGTTTACTGAGCATCTCCTTACTGAGTTTGCGGTACGGTATCCCGTACACCCGGTATTAATTTCTGTTTTTTTTTTAGATCTATCCAATAAAATACATACCGAGCATAGCAGAAAAGCGCATATCCGCTGAGATGACCGGTACAGCTCCACCCACAGCGACATGGACGTGAGCTTGCCCTCTTCATGGAGACTGTCCAGCAACGCCTGACAGAAAACAAGGTGAAATTATGTTCGCATAAAAGAAGTTTTAAAACAATTTTATTTTCAGTTAGTTTGCAATACTAAAATGCGATAGGTAAATGTTATCGATATGCGCAATTGGAAACTGCCTGTAATTGACACATATGAATGCTTTATGCATTCTCATATTGTGTTGGCACCAGGATTTTTGACCCTACAAAAATATTATCCAACCTTTTCTTACCAAAGACTGTAATCCAACGAAAATATTGATTAAAGACTTTAAGCACGCCTATAAGGATCATTATAATTCTCTCCACCATATGCCTTCCACGTTACAGCCACAGCACGAATCTCCAATCAGCAGGTTCGAATTGGGTAACATTTTCGTTTTCTAAATTTTCAGTGCTTTCCTATCTTATTTGCATTGTAATGTACGTAGGAATTTACTTACCACGATTTTAGCCTCAGGGTTTCTCTACGTAGTAAATAGTTACTTACAGATGTCTCAAGAGTTAAAAACAGGTTTTTTTTATGATATCAAAAAGTTAATCAATTTACCAAGAAGTTGTCTCTGTTCTTCCTCTGTTGTCTTTTATTCCTTTTCTTAATCTGATCCTTTTCTTGTTGATATTCAGCTTCCAAATTCCTAATGTGCTGCTCGAAAACTGTAATAAAACAATCCCATGTCAGTAAATCCCATGTCAATATGATGGCAATTTGTCATAAATAAAAAATCAAATGAAAACATTTAGTTGAGCCAAGATATAACGCAATGGCAAAATTATAATATGTATTGGCTTGGCGCGCATGCTAGCCCCTAAAAAAATAGCTGACCTTTAGGGTGTTAATCTAACCTACCCACGAAACTGAACAACTTTTCTCAAGGAACATAGGTCACAATATGAAAAAAAAAAAATTGGCCCTCTCATAAAAAATAACTCGAGCCGCTGATACCATTTATATTTTACCCTGAACTTTGGTCTGCTATTTTTTTATCTCTGTATGTATACTGACCAATGAGCGCGTCCTCCTTATCCATGCCGAGCAGGCTGACGTCATTTTTGAAAGCGGAATTTTCCAGCAGCAACACCTGCGCCTCGCTCCACGTGCTGCTGTACGTTATCTCACTCATGTTCTCTAACACCTGCACCAAACACAATAAACCTCAGTAAAAGAATTCTAAACCAACCGTCCGAATTAACTTGTCACCTTCAATAAATGATATGAGTAATATGATATGATATTCCAAAGACCTGAAAGACCGCGATCATAATTACTCCGTTTGGGCATTATGAATTCTCTTTTATGGCTTTTGGACTCAGGAATGCTGCACAATTTTTCCAAAGATTTATGATGAAGTACTTCAAGGCCTAGACTAACCTGCGCCAACATTTTCATATTCCGTTTCTTGAGCGCTTTGGCTTCTTCCTTTTCGCGTTTTGTAATAGTAAAAATACAGTCTTCGAATATATCACGACGATCTGAATCAGGAACACATTTCCATATCTAAAACATAAATTGAAGACCAATTAATGTAGTAGACAAGAAGACTAGAAACAGTAAACATAAGTTATAACTTATACACATTGGATTCCTCAACTTGTTTATATATAGCACCACCTATTATTATGCTGTGTGAAAATAGAACAGTTTTAACACAAACCTCTAGATTACTAAACATTTCCTCGCATTTGTAGTATTTAGTAAGAGAGGTAACTCGATCGCAAGTTAGCAGGAACTCTTCTAGATTCTCACGATTTTTCTTCGTTTTCAACCTGTGACAAATAAATTAAATTTAGAATCTTTTATTCGATAAACCAGACAATTCATTCATAAAATCTTTCCAGTACAAAAAAAAATATTCTGTACCTCTGTTCCTCTCTTTCGTCTTTTAGTTTCTGTGTCTTGTAAGCATTGAAGGCTTGTTTCTTCTCATTTAGTTTCTTGAAAGTCACGTATCGCGGATCCTTTGAAATTATCTTTACACATTGCTCCCACGTTGCGTTTGACGGAACATTCTAAAAAAATACAAATATAAGAAGAATTAATTCAATTTTTGGTCAGCCCGCGCACTACACACCAGCTAGTAACATAAATAAGACCTCCCTGCACAGGAAGTTAAATGTGTTCTGGTACAGTTTTTGGTTGAAGCAACTCAAATATCTTTATTATATTCTTTTTCTTAGTTGTACTCTTGGAGGAGTGGCAGGAAGTGGCTAGAATTTGTGTAGCCTCTCACGGTCTTGATGCATTTCCATCTTGTCCTATTTCTGGCACCGCGCGATCATTCGCGTTGGTTCATTTAAATCAGGGATGCAAATACTTATTGGGACTATGGGCCACTCGGGAAAATTAAGAACCAATGGCGGGCCACCACGAGTACCACGACTAACATGAAATATCATTAAAAAAATATATTGAATCAATACGTTACGCGTGAATAGAGCGCGACATTCACAAAATCCATAGTATGCTACGCGAGTGAAGGTAGCGCGACGGCTAAATAAAATAGAACCAAAACGTTACGCGAGCGAAGCAAGCGCGGCATATTTAATGGAATTTGATCATTTCACGGAAATGGACAGATGTTGTCTTAAATTAATACTTAGAGGTGGAGACCACTGTGTTTTCATTCAGTAAGTGTACGGGGCTAACCAAAAGCTCCAAGGGAAACCCGGAAGTAGCCGAAACCTGCTAGAGGGCCACTGGCATAATGTCCGCGGCTCGTAGGTGGCCTGCGGGCCGCGGTTTGTGCATCCCTGATTCAAATGCATTTATTATTATTATTATTATTATTTGTAGGTATACTTTTCAGTATCACGGGTCCACAGGGACCCGGTCCTTTGAGGCATACGTGGGGCCGAAGCCAACAGCGCAGAGGCCTTTTTATACCAAATAATGTATTGTGATGTGTACATCATGCGGATACTCGCTCTGCCTGCACTATAGCAATACAACCAGAGCCAGCACCCGCCTGATGCAAGGACTATTGCAGAGAATGGACGGATAACTAGGTCTATGGGGATGGATTTAGCTGGACCGGTTGCTGGGATATTGATTGAGACAACGGGACGCCTGCCAAATCAAATGTCTCAATCTTGATAATCTTGACAGACGGTGACTCGCCTCCCGCTAGATGGGCCTCCACTACTTGGCGGAAAATGCCGGGACGCAACATTGGCGCGGGCGGCTAGGGGTGTCGAGAGGTGTACACCGCTTTCTGCACAGTGATGCGGCATTGGCCTGCATATGCCACTGTACCAACTCGCGACTTACGCATATTTCACTTCCACCCCTCAAGTCCGAGCAGAGGCTCGAACTCTAGCGGCCCCACTCCGGCCGGCCAACTAAGGCAAGCCAGAGGTGAGAGTCCTGGCCTTGGGGCTCCACTCCGGCAAGCCGGAGGCGGCCAGTCTACACTCTCGGGGGAATAATCGGGTCCGTAAGGTCGCCAACCTTAACAGCTCGCCACAAGCTGCCCTACGGGTAGCTAAAGGGTGTCGAGAGGTGTACACCGCTTTCTGCACAGGGATGCGGCATGGGCCAGCATATGTACCAACTCGCGACTTATGCATATTTCACTTCCACCCTTCGAGTGAATACTCTTGCAACTCCACTCTGCCCAGCCGGTGAAGGCAAGACAGAGGCGGGCTCCCCCACGCATGGGTTCACCCAGAAGTATCTCGGGTCCGTGGTGGCGCTACTCACCAACAGCTTGCCAAAACTGCCCTGCGGGGTTATTATTATTATTATTATGAGCCCGTGGTGTCCCACTGCAGGGCAAAGGCCTCTCTCCCTCCCTTCCATTGATCAATGCATTTATATAAATAATAAAATCCTTACCCTATCTTTGAGCAATTCTTTGAAGGCTTCTATGGCTTCCTTCTTATCCTTGTACTCCGGAATTTTGTCATCGGAACCAGCATTTGATTGCGGTGGGGAAACTATTTCTTCCGGTTTTACTGAAGAAAATTCATTTAGATTAAGGCGAAAGTCAATGCCAGATACACAAGTCGATTTCGAGCTGTTCAAAGTACGTACCGCCATTGACATATCGTCGCCTTAACGTGGCGCTTACGTCCATGGTCCCGCCAAAAATTAGCGAAAATCGCACAAAGATGCGATTTAAAAAAATACACACAAAATTTCAAAAACCATGTCCTAGCTTATAGTTTGAGGAATATATTCAGTAAAAATTACGAAGTTCTGACTTATAATTAAATAATACAACTTCAAAACGTTTTTTAGACCTGAGTCTGTGATTTATTTTTGTTAAAAATATTGAAAAAATAAGCAAACCATGTTCTCGGGCTATCTTCTAGTTTCACGTATCTTTTTTATGTGTGCAAAATGTTTATAGTTACGGAGTTTAACTACCTCAAAATTTGCAAATTTTTTGCAAATATATTCGCCTTAAGTAACCGAAATTAAAGGAACAACGAATTTTACAATAAGATATTTTTTTAATGGTTGGCGGTGTCTTTAGTATTTTAGACACGAATAGCTGGATAGTTGGAACATAGAGATGCAGCCCAGTTCATGGAACGCCGTATTATGCTCAGTGAAATATTCTTTGTTTTAGTTTTAACAATAAACTTACTATCTTCAGGTATAGGTATGTTATTGGCCAGGTTGGGGTCAATAGAGGCGAGGGTCTTGGCCATGGCCTCGTCGAGGGCGGAGCTCCCGCCGCTCCCCACCGCCGGCGACCCCGGCAGCGGCACTGAGCCAGGCCGCACGTCCGCGCTTAGAGCGGCCCTGTGAACATGGTTTCGTTATTATCATACTTAATTCTTGATAAGATAAGCTCACCCGAACGGATATGTTTAGTTTATATCACTCACTCATAAGCATGAGCTACCCAAGTCTAGTATTTTATGAATTTATTTTAAAAACTACGATTTATAGGCCATTTTGAATAGCCGAGACCTTGTAGTGAAGACTTAAACAATACAAAATGTCGAGCACATCTCAAAAACACCAGAACTTCGTAGCAAAACCCATGGGCGAAGAGCCTGTTACAAAATTGGCAGGTGTTGGGGAAGTCCTCGGAAAAAGACTTGAATCCGCTGGTTACGACAAGGTACCTAAGATCTAAATCTTGAGCAATTCGTCCCTAATGTATTTTTTTTTTAATTATCTTTTGTGATACTAAACCTTTTTTTGCTACATTTAAATTGTTGCAAAACATTTTGTGAAGTAGGTGTTTGCTAGTACTTTCTATTAATAAAATATAAATATCACTATTGCCTACTTATTACCAGGGTTTATCAGGTTGTTGTTCGACTCGAAAATCCACTCGCTAAGAAGAAGAAGATTACCTATCTTGCCTGCAGTTGATTAAGATTATTACTGTTGGGTCAGTCTTACTTTCACAATTGCCTTTTTGAAATTAAGGTGTACAAATAGGTATGATATCATTTCTGTTTAGGTTTAGTTAGATAAAATTAGGTAACTACAACATAAATTGACATTATATTCTAAAATTCATTAGCTCACACAATGTACTGATATGAAAAAAGCTATGCTATACATACCTAATATTTATCTGTTTGTTAAATTTATTTCAGGCATATGTGGTGTTGGGGCAGTTTCTACTTTTGAAGAAAGATAAGGAGCTATTCGAAAACTGGATAAAGGAGACTTTTAATGCAAGCTCAAAACAATCACTGGACTGCTATCAGTGTCTGAAGGACTGGTGTGACGATTTTTTGTAAACTAAGTAATGGTTTACCTAAACCTAGCATTTTTAATAATTATAAATACAATATAACTTATTATATAAGCAAGACCTGTTTGGTCAGTTATATGTAAAATTTCATATTATTTTATTAAAAACATTTGACTGAGCAACCCCTATCAGTTTCTGGTACGCTCTCACACTCCATATAACAAAAGAAGTAGAAATGAGACTTACTGTGCAGCTTCCTCGGCAGCAATCTTATCCTTGATCTCCTGTAGCTCGGGAGGCACCACCCAGCTACTCTCCTTAGTCTCTATGTTGTGGTAGTACACCCGCCCCGCATCCGTTGTATATTCTTTCCACACGCATGATGACAGCATTTTCTATAAATTCCAATGTAGTTAACAACTTCAAGAACAACAATGGGAAGGTAGTGTTTTCTGATATATGGTCTTGTTGATGTTTAAAAAAAATGTGAGCGTTATGTATTTTTGTAATAACATTTAATAATGTAACATAAAGTCAAAAAAGCTTTATTTGCTGAAAAATTAAAAACTTGAACATCCCGTTTAACTTTATAACTTCTTTTAGATAGTACTTACTTAATAATATTCTAGCAAGCTGTGTTTGCCTGTAATTGGGTCTACATCAAGTCAATTTATTGTCTTTGTTATTTTTAACGGACTTAAAAAAAAAAGGAGGCGGTTCTCAATTTGTCGTGAACTTTTATTATAGCATGTAAGATGTAAACCTGTTGGCAATCCTAATAATAAATAAATACTTATAAATAAACATATCATGCAGATTATGTTCATTTAGTAATGAATATATTGTTAGTGGAAAGGTAAAAACTTCTAACACACCACTTTTATGAAACAGTGAAACCTAGAAAGATTGATGCAGAAAAAGAAATCTCAGTTATTTAACACTATATACATACATACATAAAATCACGCCTTTATCCCTAATGGGGTAGGCAGAGCCAAAACGACTGACACTATTTTGTAAATAATAGCATTTTAGACTATTTCTATTCACAATGTATATTTTTGAAATTGATTTTTTTGTTTCTTAGATTTTTTTCTGTAATCAAATTACTGTACCTCTGCTGGTGTCTTCAAATCATCAGGTTTCTCCCACAGACTTTGTTTAGACACTGAATTGTAGTAGTATGTGCGACCATCAGGTGCCTTGTGTTCAGACCAGGGACTGCTTTGATTGGCCAGAGGAGCAATATCTGGAGCTGGGGCAGTCAGATCCTGTGTGGAAAGGAGATTAACGCATTTAATCAAAATGTTATTTAAAACAATGAGGTTAGCTGGTGTTTTTCTTAATAAATTACTTACAGGTTTAAATTGCGGAAATCCTGGCGGCGGCATCGTAAAGGGCGGAATCATGGGAGGAAAACCCATGGGCGGTGGCATGCCGGGCATACTGGGTGGCATGCCGGGTACACCAGGCACCCCAGGCACTCCCGGCACGGGCGGCATAGCTACAGCGGCCGCCGGCATTGGGGGCGCCAGGCCTCCGAGCATCGGTGGGGGCAGCAGTGGCGCGGTGGCCGACATCAGTCCCGGCGAGCTTGTCCCCGTATTGGGAGGCTCCTGAACACGAAACGGTATTATAGAACTTATACTTAACTATCTGGATATTACAATGTTTTGAAAAACATATATCAATTCTTACCATTGTTAAGAAGGACACTGTTTGAACATATAATTCTGCTTAAAACAAAAAAAAGTAGTACCTAATAATAACTAAATCTTAACAAAAATTCGACAAAAAGCATTTCACTTCACCTCACAACACAAGCAATATATAGGTAGCCGTAGGTAGCCTCTAGCGCACAAACAGCGAACGAAACGAATCTTGACAATCTTGACATTTTACTTTTTAATGCGCGTTCCATTGTAGCAAGATAGCCGTCTTCCACAAAAATAGCCTATGGTCATTCATTCAATTTCTAAAATCAGCTAGTATCCAAACTGACAATATACAATACATTAAAAAAAAAATAAGACGCGCCGTGCACGGTATTTTAGTGATTTTATCAATTTATTTGAAAAATTACAATATTTAAACAATTTCTAATAGCCGAGACCTTGAATTCAAGATTTATAGTAATATATCGTGTAAGCAAGCAATTTAAAACAATACAAAATGTCGAGCACATCACAAAAACACCGTAACTTCGTTGCGGAACCCATGGGTGAAAAGCCCGTTACAGAATTGGCAGGTGTTGGGGAAGTTCTAGGTAGAAGACTTGAAACCGCCGGTTTTGATAAGGTAACATCTAAATTATAGTATTTCTTATATATGTTAGTGGTTCAAAACCATTGTTTGCTTATATGCAAACTGCATACTATCAGAGAATCGTTTATTTGCTTGAACAACAGTGTTACAAAACATTGTGAAGTAGGTGTTTGCTACTTTCTATTTAATTAAACATGGTATGATCATTACCATTACTATTGCGTACTAAATATCTATCTGGCCTGGTACATAAAAAAATATTTCTTTTTGGTCAGTCATTTTTATCATTGCCTACGTGAATTCAAGGTCACCAAATAAGTTCAAGTTCTGATATCATCTCTGGTTAGATAAGGTTTTATTTCAATATTGTTATCCTTGAAAAGTTTTCCTCTTTGTTTCAGGCATTTGTGGTTTTGGGCCAGTTTCTGGTTTTGAAGAAAGATAAGGAGCTATTCCAAGAGTGGATGAAGGAGACTTGTAACGCAAACTCAAAACAATCACTTGACTGCTATCAGTGTCTGAAGGACTGGTGTGACGAGTTCTTGTAAACTAATCTAAGTAATGGTTTAACTAAACCTAGCATTTTTATAAAATGTAAATAATTTCTAATGTATAAGCAAGACCTGTTTGGTCAGTTATATGTAATTTTTCATATATTTTTTCATAAATTTTGAATTAAAAAATGTTTTGAAATACTAATTGCTCTCTTTACCTTATATTTTAATTATGTTAGTATAAATAAAGTACAGTGCCTAATACAATACTATTTGTTAGTATAAATAATTAAGCTATGGATGATATGGATCTTAACCAAAGTATTTTTGTGGGTAAATTCAATTTAATAAAATAACAATTCAAAGTAATGGTTTTAATAACATAATCCATAATCTTTTATAGGTATTCCTTGAATTATATAATATACAAGTATTTCAAATTATTGAATGATTTACTATAATAGGTACCCACCCAGTCTATCAACAATAAAATTGCAATTTAGGAATCTCAGCTATGTCTGCATTTTTACATAACAGCAATATTATTGCCTATTATCACAATGTCTAATATGTAGACTAAATTATTTACATTTGTATGTCTTCCCATTGTTTCAATAATATTTTACTTCATAATTAGTTGATAGACTGTATTTATTATTCAAGCCATTACCACAACAAAGAATATGAAGAAGAATATAAGCACTCCAAATATTTTGAACATTAGTGCTCTGTTTCCGGTCACACTTTGGAAATACTTCATTATCTCTCTGTGTCCTGCCTCCACATTTAACTCTGCCTCTTGTATGTTGGCATCAATCCTGCCTATTGCCTCATCTTGCTCCTTGACCATGTGAGCTAACTGTTGGAAGATTCCTCCCAGTTCAACAATAGTGCTCTCAATATTGTGCATAGTCTCTGCTCTTTGCTGCACATATGAATCAGTATCATCCCTCAATGCAAGCTGCTGAGTCTGCAGCTGCAGGCTTGATGATGGATCTCCCATACCCAAGTCTATGCTCACTTCATCTTGCTGTAGTAGTGATGGAACTTCCTTCACAACTGGACCCACTCTTGAAAATTGTTCCCTTCTGTTATTTTGATGCTTGAGATTTTCTGATCGAACTTCAAGGACCTAAAAAATTAAGAAACCATTTATATAAAAAAAATTATATCCAATCCAAGTTGTACATTCACAGTGAATCAAAAAATTGTACAAACCTGTTTAAATTGGTTGCTCATAGAAGCAAGTCTGGATTGCAAAGCAAGTACTACGCTAGAGGAATGGCTGTGCATGCTCCGTCGACCTCGTGGCATTTCTCCCAGCCGTGCAATTTGCTGATTCAATGAACTTATATCTCCTTTGATGATATAAGTTAGCTCCTGAATTTCTGTAGGTCTGTCATCAAACAATGACTTCTTCTTTGCCACTGTAACAAAAACAAAAACTATAATATTATCTATATTTATAAATAAATCAAACTTGAGTTTCATGTGCCAATACTTACACAAAGCTAGTTTCTCAAGTTTGGCATAGGTGCTTGTAATGTTTTTACTTATTACTTTTGCCATGGCCATAAACTGGGAGTAAGTTTCGAGCACTGCGGCCTTACGCTCATCGCGCACTATTGGGCGTGCCAGAGTCCTGCCCTGCAGACTCCGGACGGTGGCCGCGAACTCATTCGTCCTATCTCGGGCTGCCATCACGGGTTCAAATACGAACTCTTCGAGGAAGTCGAACACAATATCCGGTTCAACACTATTGAATTGCGCTGGCGTTGATTGAGAGTAACCAAACGGGGCGTATGGTTTAGACTGAGCACCTCCTTTCTTGTCTAATTTGCTGTAAGAATCTTCGTTATCGAGCAATGGTGTGCGGTCCGTCACACCTCCAACGTTACGGCGACGAGGGAGCATCGCATTCTAGATTTAGGATCTTTAGGGTAGATACTTTGGAATTACGGCAACTTTGGTTAATTGTAATATTCATAAAAGCTTAAATTTTTAGTTGATAAACTATCCTAGCTAGAATCTGATGACAGCTGTTTCAGGCATTTTGACAATTGACACGTCATGCGACGATAATCAGTATTGCCAAATGGAAAAATACGTCCGCATAAAAGAGACAAAACGATAAAAGTAAGAGAAAGTAGTATCGATATCCAACAATAAGTTGGGACCTTCCTTACAAAAAATACCGGTTTTTCACTTTTTCGCACGTGTATCCTTGCCTGCCATCTGACAGTTTATTTCGTTCGTTCTTTTTCTGTCAATTTGTCCAAAATTAAAACTTGGCTAGAACTTGAATCCAAGCTATAAAATATTTTAAAAAAAATTATGTCAAATTTGTTGTTGTACCTGTGTTGTGTTGTCAAATTTAGCCAGAAAAAGTGGCCGAGCGGATTAGCAAGCCGAATGTTTTGCTTTGATTTTACCATTTCCTTTCCCATATTTACTTAAAATGAGATTGAAAAATGATTACCTACGTGGCGCAACTAATAAACTTATTTGCGATGACAGTTCAAAGTGTTTTTCACGTTGCCTGGCTCACGGGGAAGGTGATTGTGGACATACTAACAGGAATCTCATTTGGAATATTCAGCGTTATCAGAAGTATAATGATATTTTTTCAAATTGTTTATGAAGATAATATACCCATATTTACTGAGGAGTTGCCAAGCTTTGCTGACAATGTAGTGGATGCATTTGTAAATCAGTGGACTCAACTACAGGGTGGTTTCATGAAGGTGTGTGATGGTATAAACTATAAGTTTAGTGCAATAATTGGTAATGTAAAATGGTTAACTAATGCTGTGATTACTATAGTTTGTGAAGTGTTAATTTTACTGAAGAATACTGTAATATTGTTTGGAGATACACTATGGTTCATACTTACTTTTATACCTGTGCAGTTGCCTCAGCTGTTAAAAGCATTTTTCAAGAATCTCACTGATGTAATTGTAAGAGGAATTGTAGATGCATACATGGGTTTGCTAAAAATTACAAACTTCCTCACTGATGTGCCTTTGCAATCCTTTATTGGAATAATAAGTGCCATTGTGATAGTCCGCCTGTGTATACATTTTCGAGAGAATATTCAATCACAGGCTGTTTCGCTGTATTGGTCTATTGTAAGGAAGTTGTGGTACTATTACTATGCTTTTTATAATTATTTTGTAGATCATGATGTAAGAGAGATAACTCGAATGTCTGGTGGGCAGGAAATAAGTCTGATTGAGAATGCACCGCAGGCTGCTGTGGTAGATGATGGTAGTGCAGCAGATGCCCTGTGCGTGGTATGCCAGGAACGCCAGAAATGTGTTCTAACTTTGCCTTGCCGCCATGTTTGCTTGTGCACAGAGTGCGTTCTGCGTTTGTATGGCTACCAACGCACTTGTCCCATTTGCCGAACTTTTATTTACCACTCAGTAACTGTGTATTTGTGACAATGTTGCATTTAACCAAGTAATTTCATAATAATTAGATACATTCCTGGTATAGAGCATTTTCTTCTTTATTATTGATTCATGTATGTTTTTCTATTACAAAAATTGATTAAGATTTACCTACTAGTGTTATCTCATAGCATAGAGTATTTGAAAGGGTTTTATGTGTTAATAAGAGTGTAAGGTACCTATAAAAATTTGTAAAAGCAAAAGTTAAGTAGATGTTTTATGATTAAACTGGTGACTTAAATTAATGACTTGTTTTAATGTTTTTTTAAAGCTTTATTCTTTGGAATTATTATGTATTAATAATACTATAATTTGAATGTGTTCATTATGCATACATCTAAAAAGGCTAGTATTCTTTTTGATTTCCAAATTATAATAACTCGCTAATACCTACATCAGATAGTATTCTATGCTGTTGTAGTTCTAAGGCACCCAGCTGGTGCAGAGTATGTATTATATAACTATCTAGAAATAAGATATTAATCAGTGTTATTAATATTTTTACATTTATCTTTAAATATGTATGGCAAACAAAATTCTAAATGTCATGACTGCAAAGGGTTGCTTCTTGAACTGTTAAACATATAATCACCATTACTCATTCTTAGGTCTCCGTTACGTGATAATCTTCTGTTTCGAACATTAAATCTTAAATCTTCAAAGGACATTTGAACATCCTTAAATGCATTTAACATGAATACAGCAGTTACAACCACTAAAAAACCACATATACACCCCAGAATATCTTTTACATCCATATGTTCCCATTCTCTGAATAGTATACCAGATGCAATGATAACTAGCACTGTAAACATTACATAATACACAGGGGTAACTATGCTTGTATTAAATATATCCAAAGACTTATTCAAATAATTCATCTGAACCATTATACAAAACACTGATGTAATTAACAGAATCCAGAACATGTAATGACTTAAATTATTGCTACCACCACTAACAGTCTCCTTAATTCCTAAGGCAACTGCTTTGCAAAATACTACAGTAAGACTGCCTATGGAAGAACATAATAATAAGTACACAACAATATTTGAATTACCAAACCTAGGTACAAAAATAACTTTAATTATTAAACACATTATAAAAATTATAGCAACATAAGTTATAAAGAGATAATCACTCAGCTTATCGAGTAATTCGAAAAATGTTTTAATTTCTTCGGATTTTGGTGAGTGTATGACAAACATAATAGAGCCGACAATGCAGAGGAAACAGCCAATCTGTAATTAAAATATATTAATTTTATAAGAAAAAACTTTTCGGATGGGTTCTAATCTACTTCTATGTAATGGAAATTCTATTATCTTACCTTGCCTATGAAGTTAAGTTTCTCATGCAGAAACTTGGAAGACAGTATTGCCGCTACAAGAACACTGAGTGCCCCTAGAGGAGTTACCAAGGCTGCTGGTGCAAAGGCATAAGCAAGTAAATTTGCTGCCTCACCTAAACCCACTGAAAGAAATTATAATTATTGTCAATAATTAACTTTAAAAAAAAAACTGAGATTTTTTACTATCATGAATGAACTATAGTAATTGGTATTTAAGTTTTAAAGAACTAACCCAAATTTCAATTTTAGTCAACTTTAATTAACTTACTTGTTATCAACCCAAGCCACCACATCCATTGCCTGAGATATCCATAGCCTCCTGCCGCAGCTCTGGTGTTCCCCACAGCATTCAGTCTCCTTAGAGCCACCTTCTTTATTATAAAACTTGACCCAATAAAAATGCTCGAAGATATTGCTAAGCATAAGCCGATTGTAAACGAAACATTATCATAATCACGCCCTTCCATTTTGAACCTTGAATTAGACATTGTTTTTGTGTACTATATAGTATAGGTACATAAACGCCAGTTTGTTCTTAGTGGTCTGTGGTTTACATCTAATGTTATCTTATTACCTACATTCCTCAATTTTCACAGACTTTTAAATTCTTTTTGCGTATCAATGTACCTACTACATCATAATCATAACTTATCATTATTGGTTATCTTATCATTATCACAAGAGCACATCAATGATTCATTCTTAATTCAACGAATAGAATAGGTAGGTTATGCGTACAAGGTGTTAGCCAAAGCGCTAGAAGTTAAAATTACTGTCGTTCAACTCCTATAATACCTACTAATTGGGATTATTTGGGATAGGTTAAGTTAACAAACAGCGTTAACATAACTACCTAAAGCCTCTATTAGACCATGCGATATCAAGACAGTCTTACTAAGACAGTCTAACAGTCTAATTAGACAAGCTCGCTATTACACTGTGCTGAATACCGCATGCTAACTCATTTGCAAGGCGGACTCTGTCAGCGACGGTTGTCGTAAGAGTCATGGGAAAACTTTAGAAATACCAGAAAATTGCCGTAGCTCTTACCGCGACTATTAGTATGAATAAATATTAAAAAAACAAAAGAAGAATATGGGTAAAGAAGTATTTACTGCTGCGGGAAAAATTATCAAATATGCAAATATTGAGTGTTTTGGAACCATCTGACTCTTTAGAGTAGGAGTTGCTAACTTTGAACATCTTTTGAAATTAATTACTCCATATAATCAAAATACAGACGTCTGTCCTGTGCGGCGGATGAGCGCTGACTGAGCGGTCTAAGAGTGCTAAGTCTTATTACACCACGCGATGTCAAGCAAGTAAGCAAGTAAGCACGGCCGAATCCACTCGATCGGTCTAATTAGACAGACTAACTTGCTAAGTCCTATTACACTATGCTAAGTCTTAAGCAGCGATTACATTACCCGGCCGATCGGGCCCGATTTGATATACATTGCTGCTTAGCTTCAGTAGTTTTTCAAGTAAGACTCGTACACAAGCAATGTAATGTCAAAAAGGGCCCGATCGGCAGGGTAATGTAATCGCTGCTTTAGTAAGTCTGTCTTGATATCGCATGGTCTAATAGGGGTTTAACTACGAACAGCAGGGGTACGTTCACGGGCGCACGGTTAGCGCAAGGTTAGGGGAACTTTTCACTTTGACAGTTGATAAAGCCCCGTTTTGAAGCGCCTGGGGTACGTTCACGGGCGCACGGTTAGCGCAAGCTTAGGGGAACTTTTCACTTTGACAGTTGATAAAGCCCCGTTTTGAAGCGCCTGTCAGGAGAAATTTCATCCTGACAGGTGCAAGTGCGTGCATGAACGGGGGGTTTACGCGAGCTGTCAGATTAAAAGTCGCTCTAACGGTTTCCCCTAGGTGCATGCGTGAACGCACGCCTGTCAGGGGAAATTTCATCCTGACAGGTGCAAGTGCGTGCATGAACGGGGGTTTACGCGAGCTGTCAGATTAAAAGTCGCTCTAACGGTTTCCCCTAGGTGCATGCGTGAACGCACTCCAGAGCAGGTTAAAATCGGATCAGGCAGTTATTGATTAATACAAAATTGGTCGCGAATCTTACTTATTACCTATATAATAAGGTTTAAATTTAGAAATAAACTTGATCATGTAGCGGACTGTACTAATAATCATCATAAAATAACCGGGAACCGGAACCGGTAATACGAGCTTCACTCACTGCTAAAGACCAATTCAACATTAGTGTTTACTTGATGACTTTTGGATTTATAAACCATCTAAATCGATCTAAATCCATATTTCATTGATAGGTAAATTTGAATTTATGAATGACTTTTAAATAAAAACAATATAAAATATTTTTGAAATAAAAATAAACCGGTAAACCTGCCTGCTTATACACCCTTCTCTATGTCTATTTCTTTCTTTGTTCCCGCGCATTTTAACGTCAGAAGTCAGATGGTATCGGTTTACGGTTACCTTGTTGGCCGGCTTTCTTTTGTGAATTTTGTATTTATCTCGTGTATTTTGTAATATTTTTGCCTAGAACTATTGATAAAGAAATATCTATACAATGGTGGGCAAATCCAATAAGTTATATGTCCACAAAAGAGGTGAGAACAGAGATATTTAACATAATTGATGCTTAACCGATATTTTGTTTATTCGTTTGTCATAACATAACTCAGTTATCACTGTCTTATACAGTAAGCATAGTAAGTTTGTACCTGTAGCCTAATCTATATCCGTAAATGAGTTAAGATAAATGGGATAAGTCAAACTAGGCTGCACCCAACGGACTTTTATTAGCGGCCTATAGGTTATATTATACCTACCTATTGTTTCTCTACAACAATGGGTCATGAACCTACTTTGCAATTTTTATGTCAGTACCCTCGTTTTTTATCTAACAAGTATTTATATTCTTAGAAGAGAGACATGTATTTTGTTTAAATGTTTGTAAACTCATTTCTTTCATCATTAGAAAGATTACCCTATAGTATGTAGTACGCTAGTTTGATTAATTATTACTCAGTAATGTAGTACTATTATATTATATTCTATGCTTATAGGGTACTTTTGCCCTGGGAAAATATTTGATTCTAATGAGAAAACGAGAAAACTGCAAAACAGTGTTATTAACTTCATAAGATCAGGTTAATTACCTGAATTACCTAACATAATTGATACTTTATGTAATATACAGACTTATTACTCCCAAAATTTTTACACAGGAGGTCGAATGGAGGAGGTACATATTGACAAAATTACGTCTCGCATCAAGAAGCTGTGCTATGGACTCAATATGGATTTTGTTGATCCTGTAAGTTTATATTCTTGTTATTTAGCAATTTTTTGCCAAATGATTTGCTAAGCAAGCAAGCAGATGCTGATAATAAAATTAAACACATTTCAATGAATTATTACAATTTAAGAGCTGATAATAATTTGTTAGATTGTAATACCAGCTAGGTATTATTTGCCTGATGAATTTATTTCTAAATCCTATCTTTATAAAAAAAAACTTTTCAATAGGTGTCCATAACTTTAAAAGTAATAAGTGGCATATACTCCGGAGTGACTACGGTGGAGCTGGACAACCTGGCTGCGGAAACTGCGGCCACCATGACAACGGACCATCCAGACTATGCAGTGTTGGCTGCCAGAATTGCTGTCTCAAACTTGCACAAAGAAACAAAAAAACACTTCTCTGGTACATATTCTTATCTTACCTGCAACCAAAGTGCTAGAAAATCTACTTGCTATTGCTACTACCATGTTTCTATCTTCTTTATGCATGCACAAAAAAAATGTCAATTTCTAGAAATCTTAAGCACAACTTCTCATTTTCAGACGTAATGACTGACTTGTACAACATTGTCAATCCACACACCCAGAAACGGTCTCCGATGATCTCGGACTACCATTATGACATCATAATGAAAAATAAAGAGAGGCTGGACTCTGCTATTGTGTACGACAGAGATTTTAAATATAACTACTTTGGATTCAAAACACTTGAGAGATCCTATTTGCTGAAAATTAACAACAAGGTAGGTACATAAGTCTGTGGTGACTGGTTTTTAGTGGTCTAAATACGATTGATCACAGGACGTCATACTTTGTTTTTAAAATTGGTTTGCTATTTTTTATTTTATCATATTTTTTATTTTTATCACATTATCAGCCTACTGAGACTAAATATGCAAATATTGGTGCAGGTTGCTGAAAGGCCCCAGCACATGCTGATGCGCGTCGCGATCGGCATCCACGGCTCGGACATCGACGCGGCCATCGACACCTACAACCTGCTGTCGGAGAAGTACTTCACGCACGCCAGCCCCACGCTGTTCGCGGCCGCCACGCCGCGCCCGCAGCTCTCCTCCTGCTTCCTCGTCGCCATGAAGGGCGACAGCATCGAAGGTATTTACGACACTCTCAAAGAGTGCGCTCTCATTTCCAAATCTGCCGGCGGGATCGGAGTGCACGTGCACTGCATCCGCGCGAAGGGCAGCTACATCGCCGGCACCAACGGCGTCTCCAACGGGCTGGTGCCGATGCTGCGCGTGTACAACAACACGGCGAGGTACGTGGACCAGGGCGGGAACAAGCGCCCGGGAGCTTTCGCTGTCTATTTGGAACCCTGGCACGCTGACGTATTCGAATTCTTGGACTTAAAAAAGAACACCGGAAAGGAAGAGGTTCGAGCTCGGGAGCTGTTCTACGCCCTCTGGATTCCTGACCTGTTTATGAAGAGAGTCGAGAAAAATGAAAACTGGAGTCTGATGTGTCCTCATGACTGCCCGGGTTTAGCCGACTGCTGGGGAGAAGAATTTGAGAAGCTTTACGAAAAATATGAACAAGAAAAAAGGTTTGTGAAACAGGTTAGAGCACAGATTTTATGGAAGGCTATCATTGAGTCGCAAGTCGAAACTGGCACGCCCTACATGCTGTACAAAGACTCCTGCAACAGGAAGAGCAACCAAAAGAACCTTGGTACCATCAAATGCAGCAACCTATGCACAGAAATCGTGGAATACACTTCTCAGGATGAAACAGCTGTGTGCAATTTGGCTTCCATTGCTCTCAACATGTTTGTGAATGAGGACAAGACGTATAACTTCACGAAACTCAAAGACGTTACGAAAACAATAACGCGCAATTTGAACAAGATCATTGACGTCAACTTCTATCCAGTTCAAGAAGCCAGGAACTCCAACATGAGGCATAGACCTATTGGTATTGGAGTTCAGGGACTGGCCGATACTTTCGTACTGATGCGTTTGCCTTACGAAAGTGAAGCAGCGATGAAATTGAACCAGCAAATATTCGAGACCATATACTATGGCGCACTAGAAGCCAGTTGCGAACTGGCAGAGAAAGATGGCGTCTATGAAACTTACGCTGGGTGCCCAGTAAGCCAGGGCATCCTACAGTATGAGATGTGGGACAAAACACCAACAGATCTGTGGAACTGGGCCGCCCTCAAAGAAAAAATCGCAAGGCACGGATTAAGAAACTCGCTTCTGTTAGCCCCCATGCCAACCGCGTCAACTGCTCAGATCCTAGGAAATAATGAGTCCTTTGAACCATTCACATCCAACATCTATCAGAGACGAGTTTTATCTGGTGAATTCCAAGTTGTTAACCATCATCTGCTACGTGACTTGACTGAGGCTGAACTCTGGGATGAAGATATGAAAAATCTCATCATTCACAACAATGGATCCATTCAAAACATTGAAGCTATTCCCAAAGAAATCAGGGATCTTTACAAGACTGTTTGGGAGATCTCTGTGAAAACAACAATACAAATGGCTGCGGATAGAGGAGCTTTCATAGACCAGAGTCAGTCTTTCAATATTCATGTAGCATCACCGAACTACGGCAAACTGACGTCGATCCACTTCTATGCGTGGAAGATGGGTCTGAAAACGGGAATGTACTACTTGCGTACAAAACCCGCTGCCAACGCCATACAATTTACTGTAGACAAGTCGAAGGTGAAAGGCAGGGTAGAGAATGGTGTATCTAATGGAAACACCAATGGAACATTGGATAAAGATGAAGCCAATATGGCGGCTATCACTTGTTCTCTGCAAAATAAGGACGAATGCATGAGCTGTGGCTCATAATTTTTTTTTTACCTATTAAGTTCAAAAAATCAAGTAGTGGGTGTACAAAATTTGCTGACCAAGCTTTAGGGCATTGAACCTACCCATGAACTACGAAAAAAAAATGGCTCTAAAATTGAATAGGAGGCCAAATTATATTTTTAGATTTTGATCTGTATCCTTGGGGAAAATTGTTCAGCTTCATAGCATAGGTTTCAGCAATTATTTTTACACCCAGTATATAAGAAAAGCGAATATTAGAAAATAATGTAAAGAAGTTCGATTATAAGTGTGATATTTAAACCAGTGAGTGATTGATTTTCACCTAAAGCATGTTATAGAATAGGTAGAAGATACATAAACTTTTGCATCAACATTAATATTTTTGTACAACTAAGCTAGTTTTAGTTTAAGGGAGTAATAAAGACTGTTGTACTGATTCTTTACATTAATAAATTCTACTACTAATTATCATTACTGTATTACGTGATGGTGTAAGTAAGCAGCTCTTCATAATTATGTTGCAAAAATCGGCGTTGGAACTTCGAAATAATACTTAACTAATATAAAGTAGTGTTCTTACTGAATTACCCACTATATATTGCAATATTGTTATGTCTTATATTGCCATCTAAATCATCAGGAAAGAATCAAATAATTGCAGAGGTAAAGATATAACAATATATTAAATTAAATTATAATTATTTACATTTCTATAATTATTGCAATAATAAAAATTAAATTAATAATACCATTAAACTTAACTCTTCCTGTAACTTCTCAAAATCGGAAATATGATGTCAAGAGCTTCATAAATCTCATTTCTTGTTTTACCACCTGAAAGAAAATTATATTTTAATTTATTTCTTCATTTTCAAAAGAATTAGAACTTTGACTAACTTCGAGTCTATGCGACGACAAAGTAATGTCTTGGCGCGCGTGCTAGTTAGCTGGGAAGAATACATTTTTTCAAGCTTTCTATATTTTTTAATAGAAAGTAGTACCTTCAATACATTATACATCTTATTTAAAAACTAGCTCAATAAGATTCATACCTGTAAAAACAATTTTCCCATTGACAAATATCAACAGCACAACTCGTGGTCGCACCATCCTGTACACCAACCCTGGAAACAGCTCTGGTTCATACGAGGTGAACTGACCATGGGCTTGCTGTAGGGCTTCCAGTCTTATGGGGAATCTTAGATCACCAGTTGCAATAAAATTTTGTATTTTGAAGTCCAGAAATTTTGCCTGTAACAATATTGTAATGCTATTTTCAATTACAACCAATAAATAATATAACACTCAAATACAGTGTGAAAAAAAAGCCCCATTTGTAAAACTTGATGAAAAATATAGCTATACTAACAGGGAAACCAAGTTTCTGAATTATTCTTGCAATCTTTCTGGCAGCGATATATGAATCATGTTCTGTTCTTGCTCCTGTGCACACAATCTTTCCTGACCTGAAAGAAAATAATGGTAAAAAAATATAAAATTCTGAAGTGTGCACAATACCTAATACCAAAATTCTGATACAATTGGATTAATGGATAAAATTATCAAAAGTAAACAATAATACCTAAAAACTAAAGCTGTGGCTCGTGGTTCCAAGATCTTCATGACTACACCTTGAAATCTGGCTGGGTTGTATTCAGAGAATCTGGTCCTGCAGTAAATATCCAGCAGCTTCAGTTCACATCCCAGGCTCACAGTAGACACACAATTTCTGAAACAATAATAATGTCCTCTACTAAAGAAATGGACAGTATAAAAAACATTTTTTTTTTTCTATATCCAGTAGGAACTTTTCAGTTCTGTAAAAACCAGTACCCTCGTTCAATCCCCTAGATTAGGTAGCCGACCCCGTGAAATACGGGAAAAAGGCTAGGAAGATGATGATGATCCAGTACTTTTCAGTTCATCATTAAGGAGGGAAGTACTCTAAATCAGGCTTAGCACGGTCCGGCATTTCACTTTGTTATGATAGTTAATAGTTGAATTTTCAATAAATCTATATAATGGTTAGCTTCTCTAAAATATGGAGAACAACTAGATTCATAGATATAACATAAAAATACTATGATTACACCAGGAAATCATCAGAAATATCATGAAAAACTGGCGTCTATGAGCTTAGAAACAGCAGAACATCATAATCAACTCTGTTTTTCAATAACTTTTGTATACATTGAGATATATGCAAAAATATATGAAATCGGCTAGAAACAGCCCCATGCTAGAAAAGGACAGAGTGCACATTCTGTCATTGGTTTGAAAGGGACAGTTGCTGCGAGCACATAGACCCTTAACATTGGCTTTCCTGTAATAAATAGGTGTGTATTCTATGGAATACACAATAGTATCATATAGTATGAACAAGTTGCAACTTACTGTATCTTTATACTATTTCTTGCTTGAGTTGTGCCACTTGGCATGGGAGTCAAGGCAGTCATAGCACTGTGAGGATTAACTGGCTGTGGTGTGAAGGAACTGTGTGTAGGAGTGAGAGCCACATCTCCAACTATTCTTGGTTGAGACATAGTAACAGAGTTTTCACCCCGGCCTGTCTCAGTCCTTTGTACTGGAGTTCGTATTACACTGCTGATGACTGAAGGTCTCTGCATAATCTCGTCTCTGTGAGCTTGGAAAAAGTGCGGTGTAGCAGCAATAGCACTGACATGGTCATCTGTTTCCATTTGCTGAAAAATGAGGATGAAATTTGGATTATGAATTATTTGAATTAGGATTTTAATCAAGATTTAGAATAAAATCATGAATAAGGTAATTTGCCAACCTGAGCCGAGCCTATGTCGTTCCAGTTAGGAGTTGGAACAGCTGGCGTTTGTCTTCTAAAAGGACTATTCACTTGTAGTGAATTTTCTTTGCATTCTTCCATTTTTACCCGAATTGTAATGCTACCGTGTGTGCTACCGTAAGTTTATTTACGTAAAGTATTCTGGCTTCTGAGACCTTGAGACCTATTAGTTATTACCAATTCCGTAAATATCTAAAGTAGTTGCCTAAAGTAGTGTTTTTGATTGAAATAATAACATAACCTCACTTTGTATTACATCAAGTACCTACTACTATAAATACTATTATGAAGTTTATCAACTTTAGAATTGATTATTGTACTTATTTATACAATATGTTACTTCACTATCACTGCTCGTGCTCATCTCATATATTGAAAAGAAAATTAACTAGGTACCTAAATAGAAATCAATTTTTTTTTTTTTAATTATTATTCTCCCGTTTGGGAAGGCGAAGAGCGTGAGCCCATGCAGCCTAGTCTTCAGAGTGTATTTTCTTTTGTTTTCTTATACCTAATCTAACCTACGCTAACCTAAAAGTCATTGGAATGCGCCGGTGATTCACATTCTAATGCTCAACAGATCCCTACCAGGTTTTTTTTTTAGAAGAAAAGCACTAAGAAAAGTAATAATAATAATACTAGTGTTGCAGCAATATATCGAACTATCGATAGTTCGCGAAAATTAAATAGTATTGCTTTTAATTTGTAATGAATGTGGTGGTTAGTGTAGGTATACGTATTATTTACCCCATCATCACACTATAGAGCACTATACGCGCAACGCGGCGTATTGTCTATGGTTCCATTGTTTTCACTCCGCGCGTAGGCACGGTGCAAGTGTGCCATACCCCGCGTTTTTTCCATACAAACCGATGTACTTACAAAGAACGATACAGCTCCGCCTCACCGCACTACGCCGCGTTGAGCGTCAAGTGTGAAAATGGCCATATTCATTCGTTAACTCTTTTTTTTTCGTGTGTGGCAATCGTCACATCCTTGGCTTAAAGGACTTGAATCCAAGCCATAAAATATTTAAAAAAAAACAAGTCAGCTGTCTATGGTTAACTAGAGCTGTCACGCGTTCACCTAGGGAAATTTTTTTTTTTTTTTTTTTTCTCCGGAAAATCTTATTAGGGGAAAATCATTAGGAGAAAATCACTGTCAAAATAATGTCAAAATGACATTTGGCGAAATTTTCTCTTGGTAATGGCGCGGTAACCATAGACAATTCCCCTCATCTTCCCCCCCTAACTAACCGTGCACGCGTGAACGCACTTTCATTTCTGATTGATTCATGATTCATTCATATATATCAAACAAAAGTTCATTAGAACTTAATATAACTAAAAGCTTCGCTTCAGAAACGCATCAGACCCAAAAGACCTATAAAAACCCTATGGAGTGATAGGACCAGTAAATCAAACCTTTATCAGCTTGTCACTGAACTGGATTAAGTCCTTATTTTCTTCGGTACCGTTACCGGTTTTCTATCTTATGGGAACATCTCTATAGACCGCTATGAAATAAAACTCAAAATGTCAAAATTGTTTTGTCTTTGACCTGTGTGACTTTTCGCCGAAGGAAGGGGTTGCATCAAACTGTGGTTATCAATGGATAAAGCGGCTTAAAATAAAGAAGAAGGGATTATTTACCATTATTGTGGTGTAAAAATAAATGGTGAATCGTTTATGTTGTGTTCGCTTTCCATAAATAGTTCCCTTTTGAAGTATGGCTTCGACAGGCAGCACTCCTTTTCCGAAATGGCAACTGGCCATACTTCTCGGTGCACCTTTGGCCATCGGGTTAGGTTATCTTTACCTGAGGCAAAGATTAGAAGATCCAGAGAAAAAGAAAGTGGCCGAACTAAAGGCGAAGACAACAATATCCTTGGATAACGAAGATAATGCAAAGGCTGCAGAGAGCGCCATCGACCGAGCCATGAAGCTGAAGGGCGCCGGGAACCGAGCGTTCCATGCAGGCGAGTACGACAAGGCGATCGCACTCTATAACGAAGCCATCGAGGCGTGTCCCCCTGACCGTCCCGTCGACCTGGCCACCTTCTACCAGAACCGCTCTGCGTGCTACGAGAAGCGGGAAATGTGGGACCAAGTCAAGGAAGACTGCACCTTTGCGCTTAAACTCAACGAGAAATATGTTAAGGCGTTCTTGCGAAGGTCTAGAGCTGCAGAAAAGAGTGGTGACCTTGTGTTGGCACTGGAAGATGTGACATCGGCTTGTATACTTGAAAGATTCCAAGTGCAAAGTTCTCTAGTCAATGCAGACAGAATCTTGAAGGCTCTCGGTAGACAACATGCGCGTGAGGCTTTGGCAAAGCGACGCCCGGTCATGCCCTCCAAGCATTTCATTAAAACCTACTTCTCTGCCTTTTCTGAAGACCCTATTGCTAAGATTAAACTGGACGACTCTGCTACTGGTGGCTTTGCTCAAGCGAAGAAAGCCCTCAATGCACAGGAATATGATAGTATTGTTGATTCATGCACTGAAGAAATAAATGCTAATGGCAAATACAAAAATGAAGCCCTGCTTTTACGTGCCACCTTCTATTTGTTGCTGGGAAGACATGAGGAAGCTCAGGCTGATCTTGGGAAGATAATTGACAGTGATGCTGCTACTAAGGTGAAAGTGAATGCTTTGATTAAACGTGCTTCACTTTTTACTCAACTGGAGAACACTGAACGGTGCCTGGAAGATTTTGCCCTAGCTGCACAATTGGACCCCAACAACTCTGACATTTACCATCACCGTGGCCAAGTCTACCTGCTTCTGGAACGTATGGATGAGGCAACTGCAGAGTTTGCCAAGGCTGTTGAACTTAACCCTGACTTCTCTATTGCCTACATTCAGAAATGCTATGCGGACTACAGGCATGCTCAGATTAACAAGAACGTTGGAGCATTGGCCCAAGTCAGATCAGACTTTGAGAGAGCTTTAGAAAGATTCCCTCGGTGTGCTGAGGCTTACATCCTGTTTGCACAAGTGTTGTCTGATCAACAGGAATGGAGCAGGGCTGAATCACTCTTTGACCAGGCTCTGTCAGTCGACCCCAAAAATGCTACACTCTATGTACACAAAGGGCTAGTGCAACTCCAGAAAAGCACAGACTTTGACAAAGCTGTAAAATTGATAAATAAAGCTATTGAGATGGATGACAAATGTGACTTTGCATATGAAACACTTGGCACTATTGAAGTACAAAGGTGAGACCTTGATTTAACTAACTAAAAGTTGTTATCAATCTACAGAGCATTTGTGGCTGCCAGCCAACCTTAATTTAAGACATGACATGATTGACTTAGCATTAGTAAATGTTTGACTTGGCTGAGGCTGAGAAGCTTATCTTTAAACCCATTATCACAACAATGTTTAAATTGTCCTATCAATATGGTTTTTACAATTGAGGATAACCACTATCTTACCAATCTAGTTGATACAGTTTCACATGCTTTAAAAAAGTTACATAATCATATGGCTTAAATAAAATAGATAACTCTTATCTTGGATTGACGTTTTTTACCTTGAGCATGAATTTTTGTTATATTAATCTAAAATTTTAACCAACAGAGGAAACCTGAAGCGATCATTGGAGCTGTTTGAGAAGGCCATCGCCTTGGCCAAGACCGAGTTGGAGATGACACATCTGTTCTCGCTGAAGGACGCGGCGGGCGCGCAGCTGAAGGTGTCGGAGCGCTGGGGGCTCGACTGGACCGTGAGCTAGGCCCCGCGCCCGCCCCCCCTCACATGCCCGCCACATGCCGCGCGCAACGAGACTAACACCTGGCATATTCACATAATAATCGAAATGCTTTGTCAATATGCACTTTTTTTCGAATTCAATAATATGGTTCTGCTATCAATTTACAAATTAGTAATTATTTAGTCAGATTGTTTTCAGTGACGTTGAAGTATGATTTTGTTAAAAGTATAGGCAGGTAATATTCTCGTTGTGTATGAAAGGTAGGTACTTACTTAGCCGCCGCCGACTCCTACCGCGTAGTCAACGTGTTATAACATTAGTCTTTGTAATGTTAAAATACCCAATTCAGCTTAAATCGCGATATGTAAGTACTATTTTGTCAAGCATGCAAAAATTTTAGGTGCACTGTGTACATATCCCTCAGTTCAGGTGTATCATTTCATAGTAGGTATAGGCATTCTCTGTCTTTTATGTTTGCAAGTTTCAAAAACATATTAGACTAGAGGGATTGTCCATAATAAAAATTAATCTGTTGTAAATAATCCTTTCATTATTAATGCACATGCATTTCCACTGTATAAGTGTTGGAGCTAATATCATGTCACTGTACCTATTTAATTGAAAATTTTGTTAGGTTCATTATTGCATGATAGATATGACATATGATGAGAATATGTTTCTATCTACTTCATATTGAAGTTTAGGCTTCATTACTTCATGTATAGAAACCTGGGACATGAAAATTAATTTGAACCTACTGCATTTAATGGAAGTGAACAAATAAAATGTTTATTTCAATTAATGGATATTATGGAGTGAAGGAGTAACAATGCCAGGGGACTGAGCGAATAGGAAAATTATTCCTTACATCCACTTTGAGCTGCCTTTAACTATTTATAATTGGTTATTATTATGTATGTTTTAGATGTCATTTTGTGATATTTACTGTATTTTTGCATTTATTTTATTATTATTGTATTTATTATTTAACACTGCCATCTTGTCTTGCCTATGGCTATGTAATGTACCATATTATAAAAAAGATGTAGTTTAGAATAGTTGCTTTTTATTTAAAACTAAGGTAGTTAGCAATAGTCGCTCAGTCTAGAACAGCTTACCTACATACAATGCAGTAATTAATCCATCTCTTTGACATTGTGATAATGGTTATTGTTTGTTATTCAACATCATAATAAGTAGGTAAACATGTCATTGGTAGGTGTTTGGTACAGGTAAATGTAATCCACTGTTGAATGTGAATGTGGGCTATAGGCTCTTGTATGTGCCAGTTAGGGTGGTTTGTTTATTTCGCACTTTATTTTGAGTTTATTAGAATGTTTTATCATTACATTATCAATGTATGGATTTAGTCGTGATATCAAATAGTATAAATACGAAAGGGTTATGGAGATATTTGACCGCCCTAATTTATTTAAAATTTTATTTATAACTTGAACACGCAGATTTGTCTGCTGAGTTAATCAGTTTTGTTTATTTTTGGGTCCAAGTGTGAGGGTCAAAGCACTGGCTGTTTGAATCGCTGGAGGTTTGAGATGTAGATGTCGCTGCTTGTACGGAGTGCGCCTGAGTCCGCGCGGCGGCGCTTGCGTGCGGGTGTGCCCAAATCACGCTACGTGATTGGATGCACCCCAAATTTTAAGTTAGTTTGTGAATTAGAATTATTCATAGTTCGAAAAAATGGTTCTACAAGAGTTGTTACCTCACCGATAGTGGATAGATATCAATTTATGAAAACTACGAAATACATTATTGAAAAAAATGTTGAGGTATTTTATTTTATTTACTTCATTAAAATTTTTATTTCTGAACGCACTTGCGTATCCTAGTAGGCCATGGAAAGAGGACATTAATGATTTTACGATATTTCCTTTTATTATTATATTTGGTGTACATAAGTGAGGCCTTGCTGTGTTACAATGGAACGTTCATGCATACTTGGTACGGAGAGGACCCGGTGACTTACAGAGGGCTGTTCTCTCCTTCGCCGAAGACGATTGCGAAGACTCAATGTGCGCTTACAGTGGCTTGTGAAGGTAAACCCTTTTAATTACTTCTTTTATTTTTAACTGGCTCCATGTACCTCTTCAGCTTCGTTAACATTTTCATTTTTTTAGATTTCCTATTTGGTTAGTACAATGCAGGCTCGGAGGCGTTTACGCACAATTTACGCACTGCCATCCGTATTCGGATCGTATCCGGAGTAATTATATGGCAGCTGTCAAACATATTCGCGCCAATCCCTCAGGGATGTTATAAGCCAACTTAGAAATTATGACACAGGCCTGTCAAAATTATGGTACAGCAGCAAAAATTATGGTACGGTTTGATTTTCAGTAAAATAGGTAAAAAAAAAGAAATGGACGTAATTTTGACATAAAAATTCTTCTCCGTACCAATTCTACCTTGATTCTACCCCTTTTATTCTACCGAACGCTCAAACGCCAAACAAGATAAGTTAAACCTACAATCATCAAAAACAAGAACAAAACGTAATATCTGTTTCATTTCACGACAAATTGTGTGGCCAAACTAATGTTTGTATGGTAATTAATGGTAAATGCAAAATTATGGTACTTTTGCATACCATAATGAAGTTCTAGGGTACAGGGTACGAGGACCTGAATTATGGTACATGTACCATAATTATGGTACGTCTAACACCACTGCAATCCCTAGGCCAATCCATACAAATTTTCATGGATTCGTAAACGCTCTAAAGGGCCCCGGACACGGTCAAACGGTTTGATTCAAACACGTAAATTTTGGTTTGACTCAAACTGTTTTGATCGTTTACGAAGGTGGTTTGATCGGTTTGTCAAACATTTACGGGTTTGAAGCAGTTTGATGAATTTTCATATTTTTGTTGTGTTTGACGCGCCGTTTGATCGTGTTCCGACGCGTTTCATCAAACTCGGCTTAGTTTTGCTTGGTTTTGCGTTGGATTTTGTAACGTGAGCTTGTGTGTGACGAACAGTGAGCAGCAACATACCATTACACATCATTCTAATCTGTTAATAGGAAAACAAAACACAAAAACATTAAATGAAAATTAGTACGACAGCGTACCGAACCAAACTGCGCAGTGCCGTTTTGACAAACCGTTCAAACCGCTCAAACGGTTTCATAAAACACGTATAAGCCGTGCGTTTAAAGAAACGATTTGAAAATGGCGTCGGCTCGCTTCGTGATTGGTCCGCCTCGCATGCGTTCTCGCTCTACCTAATAGAGAGTGAGCGAGAACGCATGCGAGCGTCGGCCATTTATAGATCGTTTCTTTATGTGCACTGGTTATAAGGTTTGAGTCAAACCGTTTGACCGTGTCTGGGCCCCTTAAGACAGACCTGTCCACGTAATATATATATATTGTTCACAACCTTTTTAAAGAATTGACTATAGAACGACGTGAAGTTATGGCCTTCCATCAAAGAAGAAGACTTGTCTATGAGAGCGTTGTTGTAAAATTGACTTGTGATTGACGTTATCAGAGTCTGTTCCAAAGTAATGATATTTGTGGTTTGTGAGGTAGTCGTCCAGCCACGCCAGTAACCATGTGCCCAAATGTCGAGGGCCCTGCAGTTGTGTGTGCTGGCTTGGTGCGTTAGCGGGACCCTAGCGCTGCTCTGCTATAACTGCTCGACGACACACCACACCGACACCGAATGCGCCGGCGCCTTCGCACCGCTTTATCGACACTTCAATGATAGCGCGGATCTCCTCGTCAACTGTTCTGCAGGTGCTTCATCATCATCAGCTCATATTCGTCCCCACCGAGTGGCACGAGCAAGCGATAGGGCGATCGGGTCTTAGTCGACCACGTGAGTCCAGTACGGATTGGTCGACTTCACAACCTTTGAATTTCTTCGTAGATGTGTGCAGGTTAACACACGATGTTTCTTCTTCACCTTAAAAGCGCCGATTAAACGTACCTTACCCTACCTACATATGAAATTCGAGAACCAAGAAACACATTCACGTATGAGGTGGGATGAGATTACTACGAGGAACGATCTCCCGCCGCCGGCCAGGCTCATAGGTTCTTTGGCAAAGAAAAAGAATCTTTGCTTCGTCATACATGATCAACCTTTCCAAAATCACTTAAATCTTACCCCATATCGATTGCCAGTTAAGATCCACTAATACAAAAAAAACCGTAACGAAAATGCGTGAAAACGAAGTCGTTAACGCCTTAGGGATGCAGGATGCAGGCAATATGGTGTTTTATAGTGATGGATATGACCATACATAAGTATATGATATAACGTGTCTTTATTTATGCCAATAGAAAGTAACTGGGGCATCTATTTATTTTTGATTTTTTTAAAGTTGTGGATTTTATTTATCATCAAAGCCTTTTTTATACAGGAGACAGAGTTACAGCTGCCAAGTGCCAACAAACGTGTTTTTTTGCAGATAACGCGATGTGTTTCGTGCGGTCGTGGCGGGCGCGGGCGAAGTACGCATGGATCGTGCAACGCGGCTGCTACCACACTGTCGCCAACGACACCGTGCCCAAACTCGTAACCACCCCCACTCGAGCCATGTCCTGCACACACCGCAAGTAAGTTGCACATCTACTTACTACAACCAAATCCTGTTTTTTTATTGGTGTATCTATCGGTCTAATATTCATCTTAACATAAATATTGAGAAAAGAAGGTAGGTAACTAATAAGATTGTTTTGTGATTGTGACAGAGAATAAAATAGAAAACGTGGTAGTGCCCTTGGCTTTGCTGTAGTGTTCCTGCCTCTTGGACTCGCTCAGCGTAAACCTTACTATTTACGAGTATCTATACGTGTTAAATGGGGCTAAGCACTATATGTCACTCTTATCTCCGTGTTTTGGAGGGCACGTTAAGACGTCGGTTCGTGTCAAGAGGCCGATGACGGTTTAAAAATTCTGACATCAAGGTTCATCGGGTCTTTTGTCAACTAGACATTCTCTACACAAGAAGAAGTCTGACTCTACCTTACTTACATTAGTAAATGTTAATGCATTTCAGATTGCGCGAAGCAGAATACAGTGTGTGCCTCTGTCGAGCAGACTGGTGTAACTTAGCATCACCCCCTGTACAGTCTCAATATTTTGTAGTGTTTATTTCAATTATTGTATACTTATTGTGTTTTTGATTTTTAGTTATGTGTATTGCGAAGGCATCAGAGGCCCCCCTTCTTTGGTTACCATACTTGTAAGCTGTGGTATATCGCAATAAATGTTTATCGGTTTATAAGCAGCTTTCACTTTATCTACGATGCCTGTGTCTATTTCTACGAAAAGGATGGTAAGAAATGTGTGTGTCAGTGGGCCGTGTCCGCCGGCGCACGCCTCTTTTTTGTAGACGCGCTTCCATCTAAACCTACATAATTAGAAAAATAGAAAATTTCCCTTCAACATCATTTCTGGTTGGAGCTTTAGGAAAATTTTCCACGCCTGCTCTCCTTGTTCAGACTTATGTTATCGTAATAATTGAACTGAAAATGATTTCCTATAGAGGACTCGTATTTCGCATAATATTACTCGATGCGATATCGATAGATAGATAGATTTATAGGGAAGACAATTAGAAAATTATTTTTTAGAAATAAAATTATACATTTGTAAATAAATAATTTATTTTCAGTACGTAACATTTCTATAAAATAAATTACTTAACTAAATAATTTGACTTACATTATTGAGATTGCAAAATAATATAAATATTAACACATATTTACTCTGTGATTTACTTGTACAAGTCACTACAAGTAGGTACCTACCTACTTACTTACTTGCAAGGTATAATCACCTTAAAATGCAATGATGTATGAAAGGTGGGATATGTACTTATAAAATTAATGTCTAAGCATTTTCTGCAAAAATTTGAATTACTAATTAAAATATAAGCACGGTTTTTAGCATACACAACTACAGTCACTTAGAAAATAACTGAATTGTCTTGATTATTTTATATACAATCCATAATATCCATACACCACCGGTTTAATTAGTTACGATCTCGAATTCAAACACGTTTGAGGTAACTACGAACTTCTAAAACGAAACCGGTTTTTGGTATTGTGCTACGTGAATTACGCTAAACTCTGGAGTGTTGTACTGCGCGATCACCTCCGCTCGTCGCCGTCGTCATCGTCACCGTCGTCGTCATCATCGTCATCTTCCTCCGAGATGTCGTCCAGCAAGGAACTGACGCTTCCTGTCACAACGTTAGATAACAGTCCGGTCAGTCCCGTCGTGTTCTGCCGACCTTTCAGATAGTTGTACACTAAGCCCTCCAATTTATCCTCGTCAAAAGGAAGAATCTCGTCAATGCTGACTGGCAGTTGTCGTTTTGTACGCTTTGCAACCGATTTCTTCGAGTTGGAGTAATCGTTCTCGTCGTTGTCTACGATACCCTTCCTGTAAATCTCCACCGGGACGTTACTGCCGTCGCTCACGTCGTATTTGATTCCAAGATCGGTCTCTTGTATTTCAATGGAGCCATGTCCCTCGTCAACTAAAGATTTCAGATTTTGGGCTCTATTTCTTCTAATCTCTCCCTTTTCAGTCTTTGTCGAGGAATATTTTTCTTTTATTGGATGCAAATGCTTCACTTCGTTAGTTTCATTTGGTTTTGAAATTTCATTGTTGATGGCATCGTTTTCGTCGATCGGTTTCGGTTTGGCACCATAAGATTTTACTTTGGAATGCCCTTGGATAATTAAATACATAGGGATTGTAGGAGTTTCGGTGGTAGATCTAATCTTCTCTATAAGTACAGATGAAGCTACAGTTGGCATTGGAGTCGTATAACGCATATGCAAATATGGGTCATGTGTGTGCATTGATGGCTTTTTATGCATGAAGGCATTGGGAACATGTGTATTTACATGGAAAGGTTGTTTATGTGATGTCGGCGTAGTTTCTGTGTGTTTAACCGGCGGCGGAGGTTGCATGGTTTGCATAGTTTCCAATTCCGTACTGTCTTCGGTTGGGTCTTCTTTATAAACGTGTAAGTTTTCGGATGCATGTGCGTATAGATTGTCTTCCGGCCTGTCTGGACCGTTTACTAAAGGCATTGTACTCATAGGATTTATCATGTCCAACATGCTTGTATGTGGTTGTGAACTAGTAAAACCGGTCGGAGTTGTTGGGAAGATACTCAAATTAATTCTGTCTGTGGTTGTTTCCTCGTTGTAATCTACTGTGTATGTGGAAGCTTCTGTGGTGGTGCTTTCAGTAATCCACGTGGGATGTGACTCAGTTGTGGCTGTTTGTGCAGCCGTAGAACGCACTGGTGGTAGAGCGGTCGGAAGAAATGTCGGCAACAGAAGAGGATTTGTAGTCACTCGCGGCGGAGGTGGAGCCTCCGACAACATCGGCTTATAAAACGAGTATGGCTGTTTTGATAGCTCCACATGATCATTAAATATCAGGTTATGCGTGTCATTAGCCGATTCAATGTCATCGATAGGTGTCGTTGGTCCCCATCCAGCATAAGCACTAGTCACTGCAATATTTGGCAAAGCTTGCGTCTGATTCGGTTCGAGCAACCAGTTTTG
>JARACY010003202.1:0-35181 GCA_029255725.1 Scrobipalpa atriplicella
ATGTGTATTGCCTAAAGTGATAGGTTGTCAGCACATCGCCTAAATTACAAAGAGAAAAATTGTCTACTACGAGAGGAACAAAATGATGACGTCATCCGATATTCGTGGCTAATATGACAAACAATACTCAGCCCAAAATTGAATATTGTTTGCGTTTCAGAAATGATACAGGTTTATCGAATTACAGGCAGGGTTACATAATTTTCGTACAGTCACGCAGTAAGGCTTTTATTGTAATCAATTCATGCAGGTTGGTAAGCTTTTTGCGAAGCGAACACGAAGCCGTGAACGCACGATGACATAATCCATTATGAGTAAGTATAGCTACCACCTGCCTACCATACCTATACTTTTTTTTGGTTTGCGAAATGTTATGGTTTTTATTCATTCTAGGTTTTTTACTACAACATTCTTACTCTAGTTTTTTCTTCTGTTTTAGCTATACCTAGTATAAACTTTAGGACTGTCAAATAAATGTTATTCACATAATTAATTTAGAACTATGAAAAATTCATGACTACAGTCCTGCACAAAACAAATAATTTTTAAGATAAAATGTAACATCATCATAACCCAAAAGCATAATGTTGTTCTGACTCAAACAAAAATAAATACTTCATCGGTTTAACATATCATAATTCTTCGTATAATCCCACTAAGAGCTGGTTAACAAAATAAGCTTTTATTTAGTCGGAAATCCATCGCATCACCATCCGTTTTGGTTTGTGCAGTCTGGCAAGATGCCAGTTTGTCAAGTCACTGGAAACATAGCTTCCTCAAGCGGAGACAAGTATTTTTTTGAACGATGACAATTTTGTTTAGGAATTTGGGTGGCTGGTCAAATCTCTATTTCTATAGTAAATTTACAGCAAATTTTATGAAAATACATATTAGATATGAAATTTTTTCTTCCTTTTCATATTCTATTTTATGAAATAAAAATAAGACTGTGAGTGCAATAAAGCTCATAAATACCTAATAAATTATCTTTGCACAAAATTATTAGTTTTTCTGGTGACACTATGAAAACTGTGACAACTACAAGTCATTTAGAGTATGATCAAATTCCCATAAAACGATTTAGGTAATTCCAATTGTCTCAGATGCTGTTAGTATACCAAACATAGCAACAACTCAAGGTATTTTCTAGGTTAATTACTGGTACTTGGTAGACAAGCTAATTGGCAATTTTTTATCCAATTTAGCCGGTAGATGGGTTTCTACCACGTGCGGTATTCCGTATCGCTTATACGGAAGCTTTATAGTTGGTAATAGGATAATTGGTTAAAGATTAAATGTAATGATGGTAAACTAGTCCTTTGTTATGGATAATTGGTCCTAGTTCGGTGTTAGATTGTGTAAGACTCTTGCTATACAAATTGTTCTATTCAATTTGAAGACAGCTCATACTTCTTAGATAGATTTCATTATTCACAACCCACAGTCTATCCACCCACTGTCTAACAATCATATTTCATAGTCAACTAACTTGCTTATTCAAGCCTTTCTACAGATTTAATTAAGGAAGTCAACATTTTATCCCTCTTCTGACATCAAACAGTCTATGGCCGACATATGCATAAAACCGAACGATTTCGCCGCCATAAAGCGAGTTGTTCTTAAAGGACACGTGTTATGACTCTTTCTAGCTAAATTTAGCTATTTTACTGGCTAAAGTTAGACAATATTTAGCCAACGCGGAAGAGGTCGATGACCGAGACAATGTTTCGCTATGCGCCGGTTAACAGTTACTTCCTATTTTGTTGTAATTATGTTCTTTTGATAGCTTTTTTGTGTCCATATAAGTATTTCGTCAGTCAGTTTTTCGTGAGGGTGATTATCAGCGATTTTTGCATAAATTGCGGATATAATATGCGGGCTAGTTAGGTATACAAACAACATAAGCACTTAACCATTTTCTGATCAAGGAAAGCTAGGCCATCCAGAGCTGGATAGAAGGAACGGATAAACTCTTTAACAAGTAGGTAGGTAAGGTAGGTAAAACTGGTATTTTTAACTATTATCATGATAAGATAAAATATATCTATCAGTTTGATAAGTAAATAATTGCAGTAAGTAGGTACCTACCTACATATTTATTTTCTAGTTGGACGTAGTGAAAACAATATTTAGACTACCACACTCTAGTCTACCCCGTATGTAAGGCTATATGCTTGAAATGAGGGGTTGCACCTTCAGCCCAACAGCCACTGCAACCTATAGATCTATGTAGCTATTGATTCATGTATGTATTTTAATGACATCTATTTTTAGCAATGATAAACATGTGGTAGGTTGGTACTGAGATAATACGACTAGTAGCTATGAAGTGAATAAAAAAAGCCAACTTTCTTTTAAAGGTACCTATTGTGTATCTGTTCTGATACCAGCTGAATAAATCATAGAATAATTAGATGGCAAGGTGACATGATAAGAATATTAATCAATAAATGGGCGATTGTATGGTCCAATAAGGCATGGAAACGTATGTCAACTCAATGGGTAAACCTATCACAATTTTATAGGCCTTTCTAGCTAGGAAACACATAAGGGACACTGTTTATTATTATTGAAATAGGTACAGATATCAATGGCCTATCAAATTGATCAAGTAAAATAGTACCTATATAGGATACAATTTAGTAGGATGCTCTTCAGCTAACAAGACATTTGACATTTAACAAACAAAATTATGCAAAACAAAAGGCTCAAAAATATGACGTACAAAATGTACCTATGAAGGACGAAAAATACCAGATGTTCAGATCGGACGGCATCAGCCGTTATTTTCTCCTCAACTCAATTTCGAACGTTACGAATCTACGCGAGGTTGATTGGCCACCCTTATCGGGGGACGCTTGCCTTCGCCTTGGGATCGTTCATAACACGCGTGCCCTATTTGTAACGGATTTTAGATGGCGGAAACATACCTAAACCGTTTAACTATTGTAATTTTCAGTTATCAATAGGTATTTTCTTATGGAAGGTTTATTGCATCCGTCGATAAAAGATAAACTTGTGTAATATGGAATGCAAACAATCGATATCGGTGAATAATACCGGTTGTTATAGTATAGCCCCATATCTTATTGATTTCAGACAGAAATTTATTCATACAGGTTACGTGAAAGATAGCACGTCAACAATTTGGCTCCGAAAATGCAGAATGACGTTATAAATGCGAAATGGAAAGAGCGAATAGCAGAGTCACACGTGTCCTGAAACCGGTAGCCGTGGCTACTCCATCGATCGATACCATGTCACAAGTAGGCGGGGGCACACAGAAAACGACGAAATTTCAATATTACTAGTTACCATACAAATTCCAAGACCTAAAACGCCATGTTGAGAGAACAAAGGGCGTCAAAAGTAGGTTGTATCACGCGAAAACCCGGGCCACACCCACGACTATTTTCGACAAAATCCCGCACATTTCAGGCTGGACAGTGTGCGGCAAACCAGATTGGAGCCAAGGTAATTCATATTTCATTGTTAATTAGTCAAATTTCAAACCCCGAGGGATTCGCGTTGCAGCCGGTGAGGCCGGCATTTTGTTTCGCCTTCCGACAAGAGAAAAGTGGACACTTGTGGCAGATTCCACGCTTACTCTTGCATGAAACAGTAATTTGCCATCGTATTTCAGTAGAAATGCCGTAATGTGTGGGATTTTGTCGAAAATAGTCGTGGGTGTGGCCCGGTTTTCGCGTGATACAACCTACTTTTGACGCCTTTGTTCTCTCAACATGGCGTTTTAGGTCTTGAATTTGTATGGTAACTAGTAATATTGAAATTTCGTCGTTTTCTGTGTGCCCCGCCTACTTGTGACATGGTATCGATCGATGGAGTAGCCACGGCTACCGGTTTCAGGACACGTGTGACTCTGCTATTCGCTCTTTCCATTTCGCATTTATAACGTCATTCTGCATTTTCGGAGCCTAATTGTGACGTGCTATCTTTCACGTAACCTGTATGAATAAATTTCTGTCTGAAATCAATAAGATATGGGGCTATACTATAACAACCGGTATTATTCACCGATACGATTGTTTTGCATTCCATATTACACAAGTTTATCTTTTATCGACGGATGCAATAAACCTTCCATAAGAAAATACCTATTGATAACTGAAAATTACAATAGTAAACGGTTTAGGTATGTTTCCCGCCATCTAAAATCCGTTACAAATAGGGCACGCGTGTTTTGAACGATCCCAAGGCGAAGGCTAGCGTCCCCCGATAAGGGTGGCCAATCAACTCGCGTAGATTCGTAACGTTCGAAATTTGAGTTGAGGAGAAAATAACGGCTGATGCCGTCCGATCTGAACATCTGGTATTTTTCGTCCTTCATAGGTACATTTTGTACGTCATATTTTTGAGCCTTTTGTTTTGCATAATTTTGTTTGTTAAATGTCAAATGTCTTGTTAGCTGAAGAGCATCCTACTAAATTGTATCCTATATAGGTACTATTTTACTTGATCAATTTGATAGGCCATTGATATCTGTACCTATTTCAATAATAATAAACAGTGTCCCTTATGTGTTTCCTAGCTAGAAAGGCCTATAAAATTGTGATAGGTTTACCCATTGAGTTGACATGACGTTTCCATGCCTTATTGGACCATACAATCGCCCATTTATTGATTAATATTCTTATCATGTCACCTTGCCATCTAATTATTCTATGATTTATTCAGCTGGGTATCAGAACAGATACACAATAGGTACCTTTAAAAGAAAGTTGGCTTTTTTATTCACTTCATAGCTACTAGTCGTATTATCTCAGTACCAACCTACCACATGTTTATCATTGCTAAAAATAGATGTCATAAAATACATACATGAATCAATAGCTACAATAGATCTATAGGTTGCAGTGGCTGTTGGGCTGAAGGTGCAACCCCTCATTTCAAGCATATAGCCATACATACGGGGTAGACTAGAGTGTGGTAGTCTAAATATTGTTTTCACTACGTCCAACTAGAAATAAATATGTAGGTAGGTACCTACTTACTGCAATTATTTACTTATCAAACTGATAGATATATTTTATCTTATCATGATAATAGTTAAAAATACCAGTTTTACCTACCTTACCTACCTACTTGTTAAAGAGTTTATCCGTTCCTTCTATCCAGCTCTGGATGGCCTAGCTTTCCTTGATCAGAAAATGGTTAAGTGCTTATGTTGTTTGTATACCTAACTAGCCCGCATATTATATCCGCAATTTATGCAAAATCGCTGATAATCACCCTCACGAAAAACTGACTGACGAAATACTTATATGGACACAAAAAAGCTATCAAAAAGAACATAATTACAACAAAATAGGAAGTAACTGTTAACCGGCGCATAGCGAAACATTGTCTCGGTCATCGACCTCTTCCGCGTTGGCTAAATATTGTCTAACTTTAGCCAGTAAAATAGCTAAATTTAGCTAGAAAGAGTCATAACACGTGTCTTTAAGAACAACTCGCTTTATGGCGGCGAAATCGTTCGGTTTTATGGCATATGTCGGCCATAGACTGTTTGATGTCAGAAGAGGGATAAAATGTTGACTTCCTTAATTAAATCTGTAGAAAGGCTTGAATAAGCAAGTTAGTTGACTATGAAATATGATTGTTAGACAGTGGGTGGATAGACTGTGGGTTGTGAATAATGAAATCTATCTAAGAAGTATGAGCTGTCTTCAAATTGAATAGAACAATTTGTATAGCAAGAAGTCTTACACAATCTAACACCGAACTAGGACCAATTATCCAATAACAAAGGACTAGTTTACCATCATTACATTTAATCTTTAACCAATTATCCTATTACCAAACTATAAAGCTTCCGTATAAGCGATACGGAATACCGCACGTGGTAGAAACCCCATCTACCGGCTAAATTGGATAAAAAATTGCCAATTAGCTTGTCTACCAAGTACCAGTAATTAACCTAGAAAATACCTTGAGTTGTTGCTATGTTTGGTATACTAACAGCAATCTGAGACAATTGGAATTACCTAAATCGTTTTATGGGAATTTGATCATACTCTAAATGACTTGTAGTTGTCACAGTTTTCATAGTGTACAAGAAAAACTAATAATTTTGTGCAAAGATAATTTATTAGGTATTTATGAGCTTTATTGCACTCACAGTCTTATTTTATTTCATAAAATAGAATATGAAAAGGAAGAAAAAATTTCATATCTAATATGTATTTTCATAAAATTTGCTGTAAATTTACTATAGAAATAGAGATTTGACCAGCCACCCAAATTCCTAAACAAAATTGTCATCGTTCAAAAAAATACTTGTCTCCGCTTGAGGAAGCTATGTTTCCAGTGACTTGACAAACTGGGCATCTTGCCAGACTGCACAAACCAAAACGGATGGTGATGCGATGGATTTCCGACTAAATAAAAGCTTATTTTGTTAACCAGCTCTTAGTGGGATTATACGAAGAATTATGATATGTTAACCGATGAAGTATTTATTTTTGTTTGAGTCAGAACAACATTATGCTTTTGGGTTATGATGATGTTACATTTTATCTTAAAAATTATTTGTTTTGTGCAGGACTGTAGTCATGAATTTTTCATAGTTCTAAATTAATTATGTGAATAACATTTATTTGACAGTCCTAAAGTTTATACTAGGTATAGCTAAAACAGAAGAAAAAACTAGAGTAAGAATGTTGTAGTAAAAAACCTAGAATGAAATAAAAACCATAACATTTCGCAAACCAAAAAAAAGTATAGGTATGGTAGGCAGGTGGTAGCTATACTTACTCATAATGGATTATGTCATCGTGCGTTCACGGCTTCGTGTTCGCTTCGCAAAAAGCTTACCAACCTGCATGAATTGATTACAATAAAAGCCTTACTGCGTGACTGTACGAAAATTATGTAACCCTGCCTGTAATTCGATAAACCTGTATCATTTCTGAAACGCAAACAATATTCAATTTGGGCTGAGTATTGTTTGTCATATTAGCCACGAATATCGGATGACGTCATCATTTTGTTCCTCTCGTAGTAGACAATTTTTCTCTTTGTAATTTAGGCGATGTGCTGACAACCTATCACTTTAGCAATACACAATTAGTTCTTTCTAAAACGACCCTTGAAACTTGTCAAACCACCTATTTATGAGGCCGTTGATGCTCTGCCTACACAGTAAGGTATACAGGCGTGACTAAATGCACGTATAGGATGACGTCATCACTCTGTTCCCTCTTATTTAGTCGCGAGGGACTACCTACCTACCCCTAGGTTTTCGAGTTTGAGTCACCGATGAGTCATTCATTACTTGCTGGTTCGGTTGTCCTTGCTAGCTAGTAAGGCAAGAGGCCTTGTACATGCTTATTAAATGATTGAATAATAGGTAGAATGAGAAGGTAGAGTTTTTGCACACCTACTTGAGCTTATTTTCTAGTCATGTCTCTATTCAAACGAAGAATGGCGTCTGCCTTTCTCCTTCAATTAACGAAGAAAAATTATTAGTGAATTTCTAATCTGCCATCGCGTTCGAACATTTGTTGATCATAATCACTCGGCGTGCTTTGTTGCGATACAATTATCTCCGTCTAGTCGATACAATCATCTCATGCTAATGGATTAATGCGAAAATGTATGCACATTTCGTCCCAAAAACGTCAGCCAATCATTCTGCAAACGGGCTGATTTATGGAGTCTCCAAAATAGGAATCTTGTCTCGCATGGGCTTATAAGGCGTTGTTACATAAATATCGAAAGTAGGCGGCCGCAGTTTTTGTTGCGATTTACATTGATGTGTGACGGGTCGCTACAGCCTCGGGGGTATTGTAATGAGGTGACGTGATGCCTTATGTTGAGAGCTACCATGTTGTCGCGATCCGTCGCTAGGCTACCGTGAGTCATCTTGCACGCGTGCCGCCGTGCCAGCCGCCGCAACGCCCTATCCCTCGTAAATTGGGAATAGCTTGCGACTGAAAAGCGTCCCCTCGTTTTGTAGTCTATCGTGACTCAATGTCGTCTGAAATTATGTGGGTCACATGCGTAACATGTATCGATTTCAGGGTATCAAATCAAACAGAAACAAATGGTGGAGTTTTTCAATAAATAAATATTCATAGGTCGCAGTGGCTGTTGGCCATCTAAATCTGATTGTATGACTTAACTTACTAACTTGAGGTTTCTTGTTTGTTCCAGTTCTGGGAGATCATCTCCGATGAGCACGGCATCGACCCCACCGGCGCCTACCATGGCGACTCGGACCTCCAACTGGAGCGCATCAACGTGTACTACAATGAAGCCTCCGGCGGCAAATACGTCCCCCGAGCCATCCTAGTGGATCTCGAGCCGGGCACCATGGACTCAGTCCGCTCGGGACCCTTCGGACAGATCTTCCGACCAGACAACTTCGTGTTCGGACAGTCCGGAGCCGGCAACAACTGGGCTAAAGGACATTACACAGAAGGCGCCGAACTAGTCGACTCGGTCCTCGATGTAGTACGCAAGGAGGCAGAGTCCTGCGACTGCTTGCAGGGCTTCCAACTCACACACTCCCTCGGAGGCGGCACCGGCTCCGGAATGGGAACCCTCCTTATCTCCAAAATCAGAGAAGAATACCCCGACAGAATCATGAACACATACTCCGTTGTACCATCGCCCAAAGTGTCAGATACAGTAGTCGAACCTTACAACGCAACCCTCTCAGTCCACCAGCTAGTCGAAAACACTGACGAAACCTACTGTATCGACAACGAGGCTCTCTATGACATCTGCTTCCGCACGCTGAAACTGTCCACACCCACGTACGGCGACCTGAACCACCTGGTGTCGCTGACCATGTCCGGAGTGACCACCTGCCTGCGGTTCCCCGGTCAGCTGAATGCGGATCTCCGCAAGCTGGCCGTCAACATGGTCCCCTTCCCGCGTCTGCACTTCTTCATGCCTGGTTTCGCGCCACTGACATCTCGCGGCAGCCAACAGTACCGCGCCCTCACCGTGCCCGAGCTCACCCAGCAAATGTTCGACGCCAAGAACATGATGGCCGCCTGCGACCCGCGCCACGGCCGCTACCTCACCGTCGCCGCCATCTTCCGTGGACGCATGTCCATGAAGGAGGTCGACGAGCAGATGCTCAACATCCAGAACAAGAACTCGTCCTACTTCGTGGAATGGATCCCGAACAACGTGAAGACCGCCGTGTGCGACATCCCACCGCGTGGTCTCAAGATGGCCGCCACCTTCATCGGCAACTCCACCGCCATCCAGGAGCTGTTCAAGCGTATCTCGGAGCAGTTCACCGCTATGTTCAGGCGCAAGGCTTTCTTGCATTGGTACACTGGCGAGGGTATGGACGAGATGGAGTTCACCGAGGCCGAGAGCAACATGAACGACTTGGTGTCCGAGTACCAGCAGTACCAGGAGGCCACGGCCGACGAGGACGCGGAATTTGACGAAGAGCAGGAACAGGAGATAGAAGACAACTAAACACCCCTCCCCCCGATGTACCGCCCCTCGGGCGCCTGCATTTAGCTTCTTTTAGTATTTTGTACGTACAGGACATGGTTACATTTCGTTTCCCAAGGGAAAATCGGTAGCTGAATCGTTACATTCCCAGTTTTCCTTGGCCGGACGAAGGGCGCTCTCGGATGTTTATCGGCATAAACAGACAACCCATTTGACGTGATCCCTTCGACAGACCATCCATGGTGCTTCAAATATGACACACAAAGGAAAAGATCTTTTTTTGATAAGGCTGAACTTGATTTTTTTAAACCTTAAGTTTTAATTTTAATACTTTGTTTTGTAACCAGTGTGATGAGTTCAAGCTTTTTTGTCAAAAAGCTGATGTCGTACAATTTTTCGAAGTCGATCAAAGTTTTTAATTTATATTCCATCTGGTGAATAATAAACTACAATGATTTTACTCTGTTGTTTTAATCAAATCAACCTACTGAACAAAATAAAAGACAGTTTAGCAGATACTTATTTGAATCCATAACAATTTGCTGTTATGAATTTTAATAAACTAACTCATAACCAATTTTATAATATTTCTTTGAATATATGGAAACAAATAAACTAAGTACACCTAATTTGCAAACATCATACCTACACTACTTTACACCTCAACAACAACAACAAGCCTTAGGTTAGATTTAGACTTAATAGAACTGCTATGTTATGTACTAAATATGAAGTAGGTGGCTGCCTACATAGAGCTAGAATAATTATTAATTAGGAGTGGAACTCACTTTGTTTTATGCACCGGATGTGTAGGCCGGCATTTCCTCCTAACGGGCTACCCAGTAGAGGAATATGAAAAGCTATAATATTTGGTGTCTAACTATATAGGTTAGGTATAATATACTGTGACAAGGATTAGAAAAGATGATAGCCATGTAGATCTAGTCAAAACGTAAAGGTAGGTAGGTAAATTTTACCTAACTAGGCAAGTAGGTACCTACATCGACCTGTTTAAAATAAAACATACTTTTCCTGATAGTAAGTAATTTTATTTATGAATCTTTCTTCTCAGAGCAAAGAAATAAAATAACATTCACGAGGTTAGAAATATGCTAATTCAATGCTAATTAATATTTTAGTCCTTCGCCACCTTTGATCAATCTTTCTTTCTTTTCTCATATATGAAAGCGAATAATCTTAATCTAAATTATCTTTGACACCAAATTGACATTCCTGTATATGTTTAAGTACAAGCCGTTGAGTTTCTTCATTAATTTTCCCCGCGTTTTTCAGTATTTCCACAAGCTCTGATAAAGTGAACAAAGATCGCAAATGGACGCCATTCGTTTTCAGCACACTGGCGCCACCTTGCCCTCTATCGAGAACTACTACAGCATGGGTAACTTCCAAACCTTCGGCGCGGAGTGTGTCAACAGTTTCTAGTAAGCTGCCGCCAGATGTCACTACATCCTCTACAACTAAACAGTTTTGGTTTTCTTGAAAAACTCCTTCGAGGATCTTTTTGGTGGCATATAGTTTGGTTTCCTTTCTCTTCATGATCATGGGTGTGTTTGAGGACACGGACATGACTGCTGCGAGTGGCAGAGCTGCATAAGGGACGCCGCAAAGTATGTCGTGCTGTATTTCTGAAGCCATTCTTTGGAGTTCTTGTGATACAGCCAGCTGAAACCAATAAAATATTAAACTATAAGCACAGCTATAAGTATAGGTACTGATTATTTTGGAATAGCTCTACATTTTACACTAGGTAGATATTAAGTACGTTGTAATCAGTAAACAATCATGAAATACGATGCCACATCCTCAATATAGTTTTCTGTGGTCACTATATATATCAGTTACCCATCCATACCACCATACGTAATTCTTATCGTGGAAATAGAGACTAACAAGGTACAAACGTTTTTATAGATCTGAGCTAACAAGACAGGGTAGAACGCCACCTGGAGTTGCTAGAGGGAAGGTTCTTTGGAACCTTTTCACATTTACTTTAATTAGTTTTGTGTAATTTGACAGTAAAACTGACAGATATTGTACTACTGGCTATATATAGTAGGTATAGGTACACATACACAATGCGTTCAGTGTTGAATGTTGAATGAAGCTGCTGATAAGAAGCGATCATGCCAGGACCGATTCAAGGACAAATAATAAACAAACTTTAAATTATATTATGTATGATAGTACCTACTTCTTGATAAAGCGTAAAACGGTTTCCCTGTTTGTAGCTTTAGTAATAAAACGCACATTACACCGTAAATAGAGAATGATAGCATCAGTCCGTGCTTCTAAGGGCACGTTAATTCTGGTCGGTGACGCCTCTGTTACGTAGTTCATTGCCTATTTATACATCTATGCCTATTTATAGAAATTGTTAAACGTATAAGTAATTTTATGCTTAGACGTAAATTTATTTATCTTGATCAAAAATGATATAAATTATGCAAGAACTAGTTTGTTTTCGTCAGAATCAGGACGACACAGCGTCGATATTTTGTATTAATAGAATGTATGGTCTAAGAATCGAATAATTAATAAGGTTAACTACTTTTTTATGGCGAGAAGAAACACACGTTTCTTTTTACTACATTTTTTTATAAAGACCTTGCGGAAACCTCTGTCAGTTTGTAGTCAAGTGGGGCAGGCTGCTGCACAATCCCTATCTTTCTGTTATTCAGGTCGATGGCTTGCGTCTGCCAAGTGCCAACATTTGCTCCCATATCCTGTACATCTAATTGATTAACATCATCATTAACTAGTATCACTCAAATACTGGACATAGGCCTCTCCTAAGCACCACTAAGGGTCGTATTTATAATCAGCTCTCAGGACTGACAGCGAATTTGAGTTTGTATCAGAAATGTCATTTTAGTACAAAACGACCTGTCAAATCCAAACTTAATATTGCTCTCAAACTTGAGATCGCTTTATAAATACGAGCCTAAGCCTGGTTTGTCAGCCTCCATATCCAATCGTAGGTCATCGCTCAGACGGCTCTCACTTCACTGCGTTATTTTGCGACACACATCACATTGACGATGATCAACATTTACCAAATTCTGAGGGTATGATGAGACACGTCTGCCAATCTTCGCCTCGATGTCTTGTACACCTCAATGATTATCAACATCAACAGTTAAATTCTGTGGCTCAATATGATTGTCAAAATTTACCATAATCTGAGGGTGTGATACGATGACTCTCAGGTCAAAGTAGATGGGCGTCCGTCTGCCAACCTTCGCCTCGATGTCACCGAATCTGACAGCACCTGCATTGTACAACTGCACGGCCAGGTTCTGCAGCTCTGAATGCATTTTCTGGAAGATACATTAACATAAAGATTAAGAGCTATAGAACGAAACATCTTTATGTGTCTTGGTAGGTAATCGATAAGAAACAGAAGAAATACCATCGTATAAATTAAGGGCCCGAACATGCCCGATCTTCAAAATTATCAGACGCATTCGAGTCGAGACGTGTGTGGTGCTGGTGCAAAACGCACAAAACCGCAATATTATGGAATAATCGTGCATAACTATTAATAAAATAAAGACATACAGTACAGCCTACCGTCGTCGATATAACAAGTTAGTATTTAATTAATTATCGTAGGTCAGTATACTAGGTACTTGACTTAGAGATAAAGTAAATGTTATTTCTCTAATCTGTGTAATAATCTAAGGTCACTTTCCTTATGGATTTCACATTTATACAAGTATTTATTCTATTCATCATTGAAACAGTCGCAAGTGCACTTCTACAAATAATTTTGGAAAGAAAGACTCCGTAAAGATAGTTTTTGACTAAGCCATTTGACGCTCAACGCCAATCTGAGTGATTCTAACAGCTATAATAATCTAATATGCTAACAGCACCAAACACCAGCACATAGTCACACATTTTCACGATGATAATACTATACTTTTATAAATTGAGACCAAATAAAACTTAGAAGAGTTAAAGATTGCTCTCACCATTATACCGCTTTCAAGGACTGCTGTGGCTAAACTAAAGACAGAAAGTGATAGAAGGGAAAAGGAAGACCTATATGCAAATGGGGAAATACAGGACAGACAACAAGATAATGGTGTCACAATGGAAAATTATACCTTGTCAATAGAGAATGGTAATAAATTGTCAATAAAACAGGGTTTTCCTTGATGCATGCATTTAAGCAAATAGAAAGTTGATAGATCTTTCTAGTCTTTCGTCAGAGCTCATAACTGTAGGCTCTATTCATAATTATAGGTATGTATTACATAGTAGGTTGTAGAGATACAAGATAGGGCTAGTACAATAGATAGAAATATCCTAACTTGACAGGTACTAATGGTGGGTAACTTCATTACATACTTGCAGTAAGAAGTGCAAGTTGGGATTCCCCCCTATGATAAAATTTTTTTTTAAAGGTGTGTTTTTCTTACGAAACTGAACAACTTTTCCCGATAAACAAATGTCGAAATATGCAAAATCGACCTCCTTACTTTTGTATGATCAAGATCATTGTAAGTTCAGTAGGATAAGTGTTAAGAAGTTTCATGTTACGTTAGGTATAACTATCAGTTTACAATCAGGTGCAACCGTCCTTGTGATAAAAACAATCGCAGGTTTATTTTATTGTTTTTAACCCTGTAAAAATAAGACTTTTTCAAGGACTCTTTCGGGATCAAATCAAGCCCCGTTTCCGCCAATTAGAGCCGTTAGAGCCAAACTATTATATTCGGTCACAAAATTATTCATGCCTATAAATACACCTTTAACGTCTTGTTTTTCTCAAACACATTAATTTGGTTTTAATGATCGTTCTAATCTTCTCGATCTAATATTACGTATTTCCTAGTTTCCTAAAAAAATATTAAGCGTGCAAAAACTTACGTTGAAAATTTTCCACAGTCATAAAATGGAAGAAACAAATTATTACACAAGGATTACTACACCACAAATCTCACACTTTTTCCAAAATCTAAAAAATAACTCAAAATATCACAATAACATAACGAGAACTTCAAAAGAACTTATCCATCCATTATTTGTTTCAGAAACTTTTTTATTTATTGTAAAAAAAATAGTAACGATTATTTTCCTTATTTATTTAAAACTTTGTAAAAAGCGTGCATTCCAGACGTATCTACAAGACCATATGAGTCACATCACATATCTTATAAACAGACCAGGTCTCGAAGTAGGCTTGATAGATGTAACGATTCCTCTTGGAAACTACCGCTTTTTGAGATAACTTCGCATATTCATTCGCTGATAAATTACTTACTATTTAATCTAAATAAATAGGTTTAGTAGTAGGTAAACAAGTACAAGTAAGACTAGACTAGACTATAGCTAGACTATGTATTACTATTGTCACTATGGTGGCGATAAAATCTTTTTGTAATGTATGATAGAGGTAAAAGAAAGAAATATTATACTCCTCATTATTATGGAAGTAATAAGCATCAAACTGAACAACTTTCCCCAAGAAACATAGGTCGAAATATGAAAATAAAATTTGGCTCTCCCATACAAATTTACCTACTTCGGCCGTTGACACCATATTTTGTATGGGAGGGACCTATGTTTCTTGGAGAAAGTTGTTCAGTTTGATGATAGAAATCCACTCTTAAAATATTTGTACTTAATTTAAAAAGACCTTATATTAATATGTACCTAGGAATTTTATTTGAAAACTCATTTAAAATAGAGCGATAGATAAATAAAATTTGCATAAATAATTTACGTGTTTGTTTATAAAAAAATAACATAAATTTACATAAATATTTGATCTTGTTTCTATTAATAAAATATACAGAGGGCAAATTAAGCAAGCCGGAACATTAAAAACCACTTTATAGAAACTTCTAGACTTCTGACAATGGGCGCTTTTCCACTAGACGGCACGTCAACGGCAACGGCGACGGCACGGTACCGTCGACGATATCGTAGGTGAGATAATGTATGAAAATCAATGAAATTATATGACACGCTTTTCCACTTGCCGGCACGGCACCGTCACGGCATGTCATCGATTCCCATAGATATTGTCACGTGATCGTCGCCGTGCCGTCGCCGTTGCCGTTGACGTGACGTCTAGTGGAAAAGCGCCCATTCTAATATTTTTAATTATTTCTCAAATTAGAAATGTCATTCAATAAAGATCCTCAACTTTTTATAACGTTTTTTGTTCCACCCTTTCCTCCCCCTTCCCAAAAACAAAAAGAAAAAACTCCAACATTCCAACAAATTCTTCACAATTATTTGAAATCGTAAAGTATCTCCCGGACTCCTCAAATCCTGAAGCTGATAGTCTCCGTGGCGAAAATAGTCTCAGGGGAAGAGAAATTCCTTCCGTAAAGCTGCAGCCACGCGGACTGCATGCTGACCACAACTAAACCACATTTAGAACGAGATCAATGAGAGTCTTTGTAAGGTAGTGAATAAACGGGCTTTATTCTAACCATAACCACAACACAGACAGTCAAAGATGAAGAGAGCAATTAAAATAGAGATGGTACATATTCTCATTGCAGTTTACAGTAAAATTATAGTACAGTGAATCTTTATATCTTTACCGGCGGAAACCTAAACTAAACTGTTTCAAAATATTTATTTCAAAACTATACATTATTGACGCTGATCTTAGAGCTTTAACATTCACATGTCCATACATAAAATAATCCAACTTTTCATTCAGACGGATCAAGGTGAAGCGTATCATTGGGGATACCTAAACTATGGATAATAACGCATCGCATCCATATTAAAGTATTTTTCAAATAGAGAAAAGAGATTTTCTGCCCTGAAATCTCCTAAATTGCAAAGCTGTTCCCAGCTGGGAATCGAACCCACGATATCAGTCCCCCGAGACAGCAGAGCCAGCACAAATTGAACGACTTATTTAGGTAGAAAGAGAAAGTTGTCTTACTTTTTACTATTTCTTTCTGCTGACAGGTGAAGGTGACATTGTTACTTTCAAGGTGACGAATTATTATCAGCAGGTGGTCGTCTGCTCGATGTCTGAATTGTGAGATATTTTAACAGGTTTTTCTTGTGGTTCTTCGGGCAAAAGAGATAGGGACATGTCAAAGATGGAGCCATTGAGCCGAAGTCACACAGAAAATCTCCTTTTCATTCTTGAATCTCGATTTTTCTGTATAAAATAATAAAACTATACCTACTTACCGTATCTTAGTTTAGCTTAGCTGTGGGTTCCTACTGGCCTTTGAACCATGATGGACTGAACAATATTCATGAGCATTCAAAAGAATCTACATAACCTTCGACGTCTTTCGGATCAACAACCCCAGTGTCTAATCTCTGGGCCAGAAAAGTCAAAAATCCTACATGCAGTTAGCTTGTCCGCGCCCTTATTTATTCCTAACACTTTTGTTTGAGTCGAGACGTTGTCTATTTGTGAACGGAGCCGCGGGGCGTGTTTTGTACTTTTTTCAGTGCCCTCTTCGAAGTGGTGCAGCTAAAATTGTGGATGTCGTGTCTTTTACACTTTCATTAGGAATAATCCAACCATATGTATTTGACATTTCGCACAAGATATTTTATTGTATTGCCTCCATTTAGAAGTTGTTTCTACGCTTCGGAAAGCACGCACGCACAGCTTTTATCCCCGTCTTTTTGTAACAACCCATTCTCGTAAATCTGATAACTCTTCGTAGAGAACATGGGTCGAAATATGCAAAAAGTGTTCAGTATTTGGTATTTCAGGTTACTTAGTAGGTACCTAATTAAACTAGTCACATCGCATCACTGATGTTAGAGAATGCGATCTTATTTCTGAAACCGATTTCTTCCAGAAATCCTTAGGGAAGAGATTTATTTAGATAAGTAACCCTTCTTTCTCTAAGTATTCAAAATGATAAAATACAATATGATAAAACTGGACAATTCTTGCATTGATTACGCAGCAAAACCGTGTGAAGTATAAATCATGGATCGGATCTTAGATCTGTTTCGTGCGCATTCAATACTTGCAACAGTTTTGAAATGCATTGCTGCTAATGAGGAAACCTCCACTCCACACACCTACGAAGAAATTCAAAGGTTGTGTGTAACCTAATCTAGGATTAGGTCTGGTTTCCCTTCTGGGATGCGGAGGTCAGATGGCAGACACTCTATGTAAAAACCAGTACCCTCGTTCAATCTCCTAGATTAGGTAGCCGACCCCGAGAGATACAGGAAAAGGCTAGGAAGTTGATGATGTTTGTAAGTTTAATGGGCAGACTGAAAGACACATTATTAGAGAGAACATAAAAGGAAGGGAAGTAAATAGGCTGCTATTGACCACAGGAAAATAGTATCGATTCGGCTAGGACATGACGTAACTAAATATTTAATCTCAAAAATTGTTGCCGTCCCTGTCTGTTCTCTCATTATTGAAAGGGTCGTACCCGAAACACTCACTCGGCAAGAAAAATTATAGAAAATGACAAGAGTCAATTTTAGTCAAGATTTAGATTTAGTGATTTCCAAGAAGGTTGCCAAGGGGATTTGCACAAATCCACCAACCAAATACTGTCTTGCACCAGCAGCATACGTCAGCAATGTACAGCCAAATACATCTTGAAGACACATTGTGAAGATGAAGCCACATGGATCTATGTTACCGGTGTAAATACGAGGTAAAAACCATGGCACGGTGGCTAGCAGAGCAGATCCACGCACGCACATCACGTGGTGTACAGATGGTGCAGAGGAGCTAAGGATATGTCAGTGGTTTGATGATGTTGTAAATTAAAAGACGTATGAAATCATAATTTTGCAAAAGATTTGCGGTTTTTCTGGGAAGTTTACTTTTTTAAATTTCATCGATTTTACTACGGTATTGAATTCTTTTTTGAGACCAATTTCAAGCTGAAATTCAGATGTACCTACAATGGCACAAAATATTTACCCAGCTACCTATGAAGAATATTTAAACAAAGTGTTTATTAGTTCCAGCGTCATAGAAAACCGCATAGGTACCTACTTAGTTAGCTAAGTAGAATTTTACACGTTTTGGTAAAAAACCACTTAAATTTCACGACGAATTGAGAACCTCCTCCTTTTATTTTGGAAGTCGGTAAAAAAAATATTTACGTGAAGTTTTCAGAAGCGAAAATCTTTACGATTTTAGGCAGTTGGACATTGAACTTTCGCTTCTGCTATTTTCATATGTACGCAAATATAAGCAAATAGTACCTAAATTACTAGGTTGTTGATAGTTAAAACACGGAACAAGTTGTAAACGAGCAATAGTTAAAGGTGAACGCCATCGGTGAACCCGAATTTTCTATTTCTAGACCCAATTTTAGAAACGGCTAGATCAACGACTTGTAGGTTTTAATTATGACGACCTACTATTATGCTTTACGAAGTAAATACATACGTAAATTAGATTTAGAAATTGTTTAAATTTGAATTTATAAGCAAATGCCTCTGTGTGGCCTAGCGATCTTAATCCTTAGTGTCTAGATATCAGATTTGGTCACACAAAGTTGTGGGATTGATTCCAGTTTGGTCAGGACAATGCAGGATGAAACACCTATTGTCTGACATGCAAAATGAATTTGTGTTTAATTAAGGTGATGTAATACAAACCCTGTCAGGTGCCAATAAGGCAGTTTAAAACTTTAAAATCCCTGTCACAGGGTTCATCTGACAATAAGGTTTATTGGGTCGTTTATCAAAAACCCACACGATAGAAGAAGATGCTATCTATCTTATCCTGGTAAACTACCGGAACTTGGAGTCAATGACATTGTTGGCCCTTTGCCAATGTTTTTAGCTTTGATACTCCGAGCAATGTAAGTAGGTACCTCCTTTCGTTTGGAAAGATAACATGTTAGACTTCTTTGGAAACTATTTTATTTAATACTTAGATAACCACGCATGGGATACTTTACGGGCTAGGCAGAGCATCAAATGCTAAATAAGAGAAATTTTCGCTGCGTCTGTTTAAAGGTTTATTACAGAAAAGATTTTATTGTATTATGATAGGGTTTGTTTGTTATCCACACAACATTTACTGCCTTTTCAGTAAAAAGCAGCTGGTACATTCTACGTGTTTTTGGCTCTAATAATAAAACAATAGTTGCGATACCTAAATAAATACGGCCCATCAATAATAAATACCTCCCTGGCTGTCTGTCCGTCGATCGATCTGTCCGTCAATCACCCGATGACGTATATCTCTAGAATGCGGTCCCGTTATCAAGTTCAAGACCGACAAAGACTGTCTGTCTGCGCAGGAGTCGGCGAAAGCACTACCTGCACGCTTGAAAAATAATATAGTCGAACAAAACAATTTTCTTTTTAGGTAATTACATAAATGCAGTATTCGAAATTTGATAGTCAGAAAAGATTTAGGTAAACGTTTTACGACGTTTACGCTCTGCCGACCTCCTTCAGTATAGAGGTGTGATGTTTGTTTACGCATGCCGATTTCTTATTATGGTAATCTGTAGAAATCTAGCAAAACTATCCCTACGGACTTGGTGAAAGAGTCTATTCCTATGGGAATCTAAAGTAAAGTTCAACATATTTCTTGCATATGGACAAGAAAACTATGCATCCGTTTAGCGCAGAGACTCCAGACATCCAATGTTCCTTTATAAAGTAAAATTGGCGACCTCATGAAATTGGTCATGAAATGGCACTCTTTGTTCGGGGGTCATTAGTACACCAAACCGCCGAAACAGTTAGACCTAGGGTCATTTGTGTCACGCCACAGCTTGGTAAAGACTCGTTTTCACTGCAAAGCTATGTAATTTTTATTAGCAGTTAAACTTGCAACAAAAAGACACAATAGATCCAGTACCTAATCAATGAAAGGAAGTCACAGAGACCACCGTGCCGTAGTTTATTCGGTGCTTTTACGGTGAAGGAAAACATCGTGAGGAAACCTGCATACACCTACGAAGAAATTCAAAGGTTGCGTTTAACCTAATCTAGGATTGGGTTTGGTTTCCCTTCTGGGTTGCGGAGGTCAGATGGCAGTCGCTCTGTGTAAAAACCAGTAACCTCGTTCATTCTCCTAGATTAGGTAGCCGACCCCGTGAAATACGGGAAAAAGGCTAGGAAGATGATGATGACTCAGGATTATTGAGTCTTTTTCTTGGCGTGTCGAATCGAACGACTCGATGATTCCTCGTGTCAGACTTTTTAAACCATACTAGCACAGCTAATAGGCTTCTTACATGGTTTGTGTGGTCATTGAGTGAATGAGCAATATGCTTAGGATTATAATAAGCCACAACACAACCCTAGAGGTAATTTATTCAGTGTAAACGCAGGCTTACTTTAGATTGCCCAGATAACCTAACTACAGCACTGCTAGACGAGATACCAGGTATCTATCTATTCGCCGATTTTCTTTTCACAGTTTTTAACGAAACGACATTTCAGTAATCCGGAAATGCGTTTTGGGTGGGCTTGCATGCCTTGCCATGGGATTTGGCAGTTTGCCTAAAACTGTCAAGTGTCTTTTGCACCGTTTTTTTTTTTTTGCTGGCCAATAAAGCGTTTTTCACTTGGTGTAACTTTAGTGATTGTTGAGACTTCAGTTAGGTTAATGCAGGCTGATCTTCTGATTGTCTGTCAAGAAAGATGATTCCGTGCTCCAGAGAGCACTTTCCCGGTCCCGGTCTCTGTATTTCTGACAGGAGTCGTTACCTAGACCATATCAGAGTCAGAGGCCTATATAAGCCGTTCAAAATAATGAACTTATTGTAATGAACAACCGCGAAAGTTTCAAAACTTATATCTGACACAAGGGTTCATCGGGTCGTTTGACGACTCGGCAATCCATTCGATGAAGGAAGAGATTTTTTTTAACTATTTCATCGCATGGTTTTTGAGTCTATAATACTTATAGTTTAAAATTAACACTCTGTATCAAATAAAAAAAATCGTCTAATTTTCCTCATAACAATCGCGTCGGCGAGAAGTGCACGTTCCGTATTAAGTGTTTAAATTTCGTTCGTAGTGCAGCCAGCCAGTAATTAGAAGAAGAAATTAGACTACAGTAAAACAAGGATTTTAAATGAACGTGGGCGGGGGCGCTGCTTTGTATGGGGAACTGTCAGAAATGGTGCTGGCGGCGTTAGTTCCTTTTTTCGCCACGAGCATTTAGAAACTTGTCGCAGTGTATGTAGCGATGGTTCCATCCATTGCCGACGACCGTGCTTGAACTCGTGAATCATGGCCGCGGGGTTGCCAGCGCGATGGATAAATTTACCCTGTTTTAGGGATAAGGGCGTGATTTTATGTAGGTATGTTTATTAGGGATTTGAGGAAGTAGATTTTGATAAAATTGATTTAATCCTGCTATTGTTATGAATGCGAAAGTTTGGATGTTTGGAATATTTGGATGTTCAACCACTGAACGGATTGGGATGAAACTAAGCAAAATCCTTGAATAGGACAAACGCTATTTCACCGCGGGGAAACCTTCATTTCTACGGGAAAACTCATTTAACGCGGGTGAAACCGTCGGCGCAAAGCTAGTAATCAATACAATAAATAAGTGGGTAGGTAGGTTTTAATTGCTACATGTAAACTGTCTCTGTCTGTTCTGTACCTAATGCTTTGCTAATGCGAAAGTGTGACGACTAATTATTGTATTAAAATTAGTAAATTACTTAATAATGCTGGGGATCGCGATTTACGAAAAAGTTTAAACCAAATTAAGCTTAGGTATTTCTTGTAGGTACAAGAGACATTTTTCTGCTATTTTATTCTAGTATCATTAATTAAAATTCACTTTGTAGTCTGTACTTATAAATCCTATCACACAAGAACACCAAATATTTTATTATTCCCAAATAACGGGGTAATTTCCTACGCTGGCCACACACACCCCTCATCGCGCCACAGAGCATTCTTCAACACTTCCCTAGCGCGGGAACGGTCCACAGTCCGTGCCCAACCGTCGCCCCGTCCAGAGGCTCAAAAATATCACTTTAGTTCATAAGACAGACACAAACAGACCAAAATGAGGGAAATAGTGCACCTGCAAGCTGGCCAGTGCGGAAACCAGATCGGCGCCAAAGTGAGTCCAGTTATCTTTTTAATTTCAAAAACATGTGTTCGAAATGACAGTTGGCGGTTCTGAATTTTGATTCGCGAAGTCGGATACGTGTGTTAATTTATTTTTTAATTTTTAATGTGCATGATATAATGTGATTTAATTAGCGAGATCTACAATTAACAATTAATTTTAATTTGTGAATTAGATTAATTTATTTTTATTATCCCTGAATTAACTGTTTAAAATTTAACATACTAATATTAGCTTTTATATTTGGAGAAAGTTAACCTGCTTATTATTATTTGTTTGGTTTTATATTCATTATTTTTAGTACCTACGTGATTTAGATACAATTAAACTACTAGGTACAACAAATTGCAACGTTTCAGTTATCCGTATGAGTCAGCATTACATTGTTGGAATGATAGCATGCTGACAAAATATCATTCGTTGAAACTAGGCTGAATATGTGCCTAATTCGTATAAAATGTTTGTATGCGTATAAATGTTACAGTTTCTCAAATAATAAAGAGTAGCTCATGATAAATTTCATTTCCCAAATTCGTCATAGATAATTTATTGGTAACCTTATACAAACTTGGACAACATACATGGAAAGTTGACGTATAAAAGACCTAGTCGAAACACCTCAAAAATCCGAGAAAGGCAAAAGGTTTCAGCTTAGAAACAGCCAGACACTTTCAGTAACTGTACCGCCGTGATAGTACGCTTTTTGCTTTTTTATTAGAGCAAAGCAAATGATATGCTTTCTACCGGGCGCCGGCATATAACAGTTTTTGATTATTATTTTGATTATAACCCTATGGCTATTTTTGCACCTGGGCATTTTGTTTATTACAGTTTTACCAATAGGTTAATTAATTTACCTGTAATAATAATAACTAAAAATTTAGTTGCTAAATAGTAGGAACTGCTAACGATAATAATGTTCGTTATCTTTCATTAGAGATTAAATAAAACTTTAATAAGTAAAACGGTTCGTTCATCTCTGACTAACTAATTGTGGCCTTGTAATTATCAGTAAAAAAAACGATAGTACGAGAAACCGTTAAAATATAAATCTGATTCGGAAGTAGTTATATTGATAAGAAAGTCAATGACTTCAGTTATCTTATTAAACTAAAAACAACAAACTTGTTGCTTTAAGTTTTTAAAGTAGTTAACTAATCATAATCAGTAATCATACAAAAGTAAGTTAAAATTAACAACTCATTATAACTTTATCTCAGATTATAGGTACCTTACCTACAAACAATGTAAAATATTTGAATAACCAGAAAATAAGCTGACGAATTCGGAAATAAACAAATTACAAATACTTAATACGAATCTAATAAGTATCTGATTGTCAGAAAAGCTAAATATTGATTTGCGTATGTATTCTACTTACGTATAAAGGAAAACTTTGAATGTTTATTACTATACTTATCTAAGCTTGATTATTGAAACTGGCACTACGAATTTGGATAATATTTGAAAATTAAAAAGCCATTAAAAATTGTTACAAATTTTTATTCAAAGTAACAATTTTACATTAACCATTGATTGCAAGAATCGTCTTGTGATTGTTTTACTCGTTCATTAGCTGAAAACCGTTACAGACCGTTATTTTAGAGTTATCATCATCACTACGAGTGCGATAGGGCTGCCAAATGTAATCAATATTTTATCATCAAGTATGAGGATTTTTAAAATGACGAAGGTTATTTCTTATTTGTGTAAACAAAAATTGGTACTTATTGTAAGTAAGGAAAATAATATTTCTACACAATCTCGATGTTTATTATTATAACCCTTTCGTTCGAAACCAGCTTAGCAACTTCAAACAGAAATAAGACATTTTTCATGCGGTATAAATAGCCGATTTTATCATCAACTATAAGATCTATCATCTTTATAAAATTAGGTAGGTGCCCTAACCAATAAGTCTCTTCTAGATATAAGGGCCAGTATCATCATTTTTGATAACCCTATTGATTTGAAAACAGAACACGAACGTCAAGTATTTCAAACATGGAATGTCTGTAGAATACGCGACTACAATTTTTAATTTTCGGTAGGTGACTTTACGCATACAAGTGAAATAACTGGCTGGTTTAATTTAACAAAAAGAAATTTGAAGGGTCACTCGTAAAATTTTGCACAATTTAATTTAACACTAACGACAATTTATTATTTTGTCAAACAAGTCAGCTAGTTAAGATAAAAGTTTCTGATATAAAAGTTATCAACTACCTACTTAGTATTGTATAACTGGTCAAAAAAGCATCGCTTTCAAACAAGTCCATAATTACTGAAAACAAAAAGGCTTAAAGTACGTCACAGTCCTCATTTGCACAATTAAATGCCGGCGTCAAAAATCAAGTAAGGTGCGAAGCCTTATTAGTAGGCAGTTAGACGGTAGCAGGCCGGATATTCGTCAGCTGGTCGGTATGGGACAATGGACCTGGGGACCATAAGGCGTTGCTATTATTGTCCACACTTGGGCGAAGTTCGGTCGACTAATATCCCTCATATCAAAGAATCGCACGGACACATTGGCGTCTGTATTAATTGAGTGGAATTCATCGTTTGACAAAGGTAAAAAAAATTGCAATGGAAAACCGTAACTATCGTATATTTAGACTAGACATTTGTCCTCATGGTTGAGCTTATGATGAATTCTAGGCACGGAATTTACGGCTTCCATGCGTGAATCATGATTTTGAATTTAGAAGATGTAATTGTTCTCTTGAGCCGTACTTAGTTTTATTTTAAACATGTTTTTAGTAACCCAGTAACGTTTTAAGTACCTAAAAAACTATAACAGTTAGAAAATTTTGTAAATATTATTATATCTTTATCAAGCAAAACTATTAATATATTTATAAACAATGGATAATTTCCATAAAGGAAAATACCATAGAATAATTCCATAACACTATAAATATTGTTCATGGCTTGGGGTTAAATGATTCGTATTTATAATTAAATCTCAGCTTTAATTAGGTAAAAAACAACTTATAATTGTGATTTACTCAAGGAATTTGCAAACAACGTCACTACGTCAAAGGCGATATTCTTTCCAGTTTAATCCAATGTTAATTTAGTTGGCAGTTTGTTAGTCATTCCTTTGCCCGGTTGTGCATCAGACGTCCGTTGAGTTTTCCTCGTGTCTTACATTTTGTAAGTTCTATATTTGAATTTTGTTTCCTGTACTATTAGTTGCGCTGATTTTTAACCTAGTTTTGTGTGCTTGTAATTAAAGGTCTTGATCTGTTGAAAAGTTTAAGAAAATCGAATAAGTATGCACTTCTAAATGCGTCTTATACAATCATTGGTTGCTACAAAAGGTATAGCTAAATCCTTATCACTTCACTCACTCACACTTTCGCAATTTCTATGTACGTAGGTACATATGTCACAGAGTAGACGTCGTTACAGCTACAAATATTGCAAATAAATAATACAATCCAGTTTTATCCAAAAGTTACCAATATTAATCGACCTTCATACAAATGTTCTATGCGAATTAATGTAGATCTTTACAAACTGGCTGTCTGACATGGTATAACTACCTGCGTTGCGTATATGCATGTGTGTAGGTGTGTGTTGGACAAATGCAACTTGATCTTGATTTGCATTGTCGACAGTTTAATGGTTTCTTTTATTTGATAAGCATTCTTTTTTATTGCTTTGTAAAATCCTGCATTGTCTTGCGTCATTTAACCAGAAATGTTTCACATAATCTGATTTGGCTTTATAAACTTGGGTTACTTTGCCTTTCCCGTAGGTATTCACTGGGCGTTTAGTAGCATAATAATTTAATTACGTAACAATATCTTCCTAGAAAATAATCTATATTAATCTTTTGTTAATTTTATTACTAAAATCGCTGGAACTGCATTTATCTAATCAATTCTGTGTTGTTCCTTGCATTCGTCATGATGTATCACTTATTTCCTTTCGTAACGTGAAAACACATTTTCCTATTGAAGGATAGTGTTCCTATTTACCTGTCAACCAAAGTCCATGCATAACCATAAAGATATGATGGGATCGTGAATTTCCGATAAATATCGAACCTTTTACCGAAACTCCATTAAAACATACACTGGATCGCCATTTTATGTTGGCATAAATAATTTTTATAGCCTTCGTGCTCTAAATCTACTACTTAGTGGTTTAAGTATTTTGTGATCAGGAGGTTCAGGATAAATTCTACATTAAAAAATACTTGGTTTCCAGACTTTACGACAATAATCCTTCAAATAAGGACAGCAGTCCTTTAAGGACAATAGTCCTCCATAAAAAATATCAGTAACTAGCTTTCCGCCCCGCGGTTTAATGAGATTTCCCGTGGGAAACAAATATTTTCCCGCGGTAAAAGTTTGCCTGTTGCTAATCCAAGTCATAGTCAATCTGTATTTCAAATGCCATCCTTATCGAAATACCTTTTTAAATTTTCCCGAGGGGATGATATATTTTCCCGAGGTCAAAAGTAGCCTATGTCCGGCTCCAGGTTACCATCTATCGCTCTGCCAAATTTCATCAAAATCGGTTCAGCCGTTTAGGCGTGAAAGAGCAACAAACAAACAAACGGACAGACAGACAGAGTTACTTTAGCATTTAATATTAGTATGGATTTAATAGCTTATTGGATTACTCACAAGAAATATCATAAATTGATACCGCAGCAGACTAAAATAAGTCTATAATTATTTAAGGCTCTGTCTGATTTCTTATCTAATTCATTATCTTTATTATTTTGTTACTCTTTGCTCTGCTCTGTCTGATTCAACCCTACTGAATCACTGGCTAAATTACTTTTCCCTGAACTAGTTTGCAGATATTGCGTTTTTTATCTCAATGACTCATAGTTTTACTAGTAATGTTGTTTATGCTGGTTTTAGATTTATCATTGTACTGTCATAAAAATATGTATGTAATTTGGTACTTAGTATTAGTCTTAGCAATACTGGTCAAATTTTAGACGCCGCTTAATTCATTTTAATTAATCTTGTATATTTTTAATTTAATTTACTCAATAGTCTATTTTTTTTATTTCCAAACGTTTGGGTGTTGGGTATGTGTTAGTTACAATTTGACTTTAATTTTTTCTACTAACAATCTTCCTATGCCAAAGCTGTTCGATTTGTACAAACTATATATAGCTGATCGATCAGTCTTACTTTTTCCCTCAATTTCAAAAACTTTTCACAATTTATAAAACTTATGTCCTTGACTAAAAACAGCATGTGCAAATCCAGTTGCAGACGTATTGACGACATGAAATGTTTCGTTTGAGCTTGTTTGATGTTTTGACAAGTGACTTTACTGCCAGTAAACGAAATCGGGTTTAGCGCTCTGGCAAATTGCCAAGTTCACTGTGTTTCCTTACTAAACGTTATAGTTCTACAGTTTGTGATGCGGAAGATTACTTTATGCGATATTCTAATAAAAACTCAGCAGCTTTCTACACGTCTGATATTATTGAAAGGATATATTTCAAATAGGATTATACTTATAGCTAAGGTTTTCAGCTCTTTACCGTTACTAAAATTGCTAATACCTATTCTGTGCTAATACTAGATTTTGTATCTAAACTAAAGCAAGTCCAAAGCCATCTCCTTGTGATAATAAAGTTAGTCGAACTAATACTTTCTGACAAACTATTAACTTAATTAACTATTACAAACTTTGGAACATCCCTCAAAAACCAGTTTATTTTAAGTAAGTATTCCGCACCTGTCAAAATTAAGATTTGCCGCACCTGTCAAACAATATTAAAACCTTAAAATAATTGTGCAATGCAAGTGTTAAACACACAATCGTATAAATCTTCATCTTACTCATTGCGGCTAATAAAACCAGCTAAGCATGGAGTACCCACATTTCGCATGTCCAGGGTTCGTTGACCCCCGTAATTATGATGACGTGGCAGGCCTGTAAGTGTCTGTTGTCGCGTTTTTAATCTGTAGTCTGTTGGGTGCACTATGAAGTTTTTAGGATACTGAAATGGATTTCATATTGGAGAATATTAAATGTTAAAATAAAATTGATATTCTGATCCTTTCACAGCCGTAAAGGGTAACAGGGTGAAGAATGATATAATTTATTAAATGACATCCAATTCGAATACAGTTATAAGCAAACCAAAACACCTTAGACAGTTGTCCCAATAATTATATTTTAAAATAAAAAATTTAACTTTTTTTCAAATAAACTTCCTTTTCGCGTTAATAAGTAGGCAATTCAAATATTTTACAATCTTTGTTTGTCCCCAACAAATTTATCGAAAGTAGGTAAGTATTGTCGTAAATCCACAACAATTAAAGTAGAAAGACAGGTTTGAAAGCTCTTAAAAGCGGCCATTTTAAAGATAGACAAGCGTTCTCGTAAACTTAACCACTAACAGGAAAAGTGCAGTAAAGAAAAAGCACTTAAAAGAGTAAACAAACTGATTACCCAACTAACATGACAGCGTCAAGATAGCCTACATATCACTGTTACAATGCTCTCATCTAAGATGAAGAGTGTTAAGGATACCTATAGAAGGGTGGTAGAGATATCTTTAACACCCTTATAACCACGAATCAGGCCCACGTTTTTACAGGTAAAGGTGTCAGGAAGCTTATATAACAGTGTTACTTAAGGGTTAGAAATACTTCGAAGTGAGTTAATTCACCCTCAGTTATTACTTTTGCCAGTTCTACATTCTCATAGAAGCATTGGCTAACACTATAGGTATGAGACAACCCTCAATTAAGAATTTTAAACTTGTTAAACCTATAAGAGAGAGTGGGTTAACGCTTTAACGCGTACAAGATATCTAAAACATTCTCAATTAAATTTATGACCGCTTTTTGAGAACTCTTTTTGTACTGTTTTTATGGTATTAGCTTCAAATAAATCCAAAACGATCAAACTCATAAAATAAGTGACATAATGAACAGTACACAAAGAAAATAAACATGTCACAGCCACATTTTTAATGGCGATGCTAAGTTTCTCTCAAAACATTAAATTTTATCATCATGTTAAGTTAAAATGTGCTGCGCCTGCAAATTTACGATAAATGTATACCAGTTTTTCATCTCAATTTCAACGCGCTCCGGATTAATTAAAGATTTAAAGTAAAAATTATGCATGATAAAATAGGTGCCTCAAAGTTTTATCACCAACTTGTTCTTTTTGTCGGCCATTGGCAAGAAAAGTTACGTGGCATCGATAGAATGATAAAATAAACATTATTTATGGAGTATTTTGTACATAAATCTTGATCAAACAAGTATATTTTAGGTTAGTTTATTAAAATAATGGCGAACTTGCCATTACAGCTTTAGCTCTCCCTTAACGCATCTATTACACTTTTTGAGACACTGCATCTCTAGTCGAGAGTATTGTGCAGTATATAGTATAAATAAGAGTGTAATAATTGTCTCAAAGAAAACGTTTAACTATATCTAAGACAATACAACAGGCTAAGCATTTTTAAAACCTGATAGAATCTTCGAGTTCTTATAATGCATTAACTTACACCATTACCTTTAGAATGCCATTAAAATGCACTTACTTAACACAATGTGCTTTCGTAAAATCAACGTTGCTGCTTAAACCTGCCGAATTGAGATGATCAACACTTTTGGCAATCGTAAAATCAACGTTACAGCTTAAACCTCCAGAAATGAGATGATCAACACTTTTGGCATCTTCTGTAATTTTTGAGTTACTACACTCTTGACAAACTCTGTTTAAAACACCATTGCCTGTAGAAAGCCTTCAAAAATGTACTCAGCTAACACAATAAGCATTTGTAAAGTACGAACGTAGTTACGTTAAAGCTTTAAACTTCATAAGAGAGCTATGCAACGCTTTTAGTATCTGGTGTTCCGACACACTTGACTAACACCGTAGATTAAAGTTATCACAACACCTAAAGATATATAAGATACTTCACAGCAACCATTAAGTAACAATAAACATCAGTAAGTGTCAGCGGACGCTGTTGTAAAGATTTAAGTGTTGCAAACAGGTTAAAACTATACAGCTTGACTCCACTAGCTGTAATTAACACTATTATTATTCTGAATACTGCATAAAATCATCTATTACAGCTCTAGAATCACTATTGGAGTTGAATTTATTTCTTAACCCCTCTTTAACGTTCCAAGCTATAACTGAGATTATTATAACGCCGTTCAAAAGATTAAAGTTTTAAAGAAGCCTGTAACTGACGGTATAATGTTTGTTGGGTAAAGACGTTTAACTATAGTTAGGTTACCGTCTCTGTCAGATAGAGGAAAAATTTTAAGTTTCTTTACTTCTTCTTAGCGAGTGGATTTTCGAGTCGAACAACGACCCGATAAACCCTGTTGTCAGAGTTTTCAAACCGCCTAGTAGCACAGCTATACGTAGGCCTCTGACATGGTTTCAGTATCGACCACAATCAAAGACAGCGACCGGGACCGACGGCTTAACGTGCCTTCCGAAGCACGGAATCTTTTTTCTTTTCGGACAATCAGGTGATTCAGCCTGCAATGTCCTAACCAAGTTGTATTTTATTCACGTTTTGTTCTCTACAAGTTATGTTGTTGATGTAAATTTATAATCAAGGTATTAAGCACAGACTAATAAATAAAACTTAACATCATGGATTGTATCTAGGTATAGAAAATAGGTATTTAGGAAAAAAATGTTACGGAAAACCACTGCAATTTTTTCCTGTCATAATGAATACACAGTTTACATAAATTCTACATACAAAATTCAACAAAATATGGCAACACTACGCTGAATCAAAATTATATTATTTTCTACCAAAAACGACTAATAATGTTCATTTTACAATGAGAACGAGTCTAGAAACATTTGATGGCGCCATATCACTTTAAAAATAAAACGGAGTCTTCCGTTAGACTTCCGCTAGTTTTATTTTTCTCCACTCGGAGTGGTCAAGTCAACTAATGTTTACATTAGCATGGTGGATTGTTTCAACATCACTCGAGTACAATTTGTTTTTGTTTCATGTTTATAATAAGTCATTATACTGGGTACGTGAAAGTAATGGTCGGTCGGTGATTGATAGTCCTTTAACAAGTCATATTTTTTAATAAAATCCTTATAAAATATCTCAATTAATTCATTATTTTTCAGTTCAAATGATGTGTCCAATAATTACTGTTCATGAACCTCATATAATCTTTTTAAACTGATTACTTAAAAAATTTAATGATAACGGCATCAATTTAGCAAAACTTTCTGAGTGTCCCTCTGACACCTTTCCCTAAATGCAAAATGGTACAAAGAAATCATGACAATTTTGAAATTCGAACGCATAAAAAAAAATGACAGCAGAGCAGGGGAAGCTTCGTGTGTTCGAAATTCAAAATAACCACTTCCCTTTTTGTTGTCGCGACCATTCTTGTCTCCCCGGAGCGCGCCGAGTTCGAAATTCAAAATAGAACATCTTTTAGTCTTCTTGTTGCATTGCCGGACGATGACATCTACCTACCGTGGTTGGTTAGGGCTGTCCGGGCTGCCAGTACCATTAGTAAGAAGGTTCTTTCTTTGGAATATTAGTTCGGTTGTCTTAAAGAGACCAAAATCGTTCTAACACTCGCACGCACCGCACCGTGCCCAACCTTTGAATCTCTCGCATTGGTTCGCATTCGCAACGATGTAGTCTAAGGTTTGATTTAGTTGCTTGACCAGTCCATGTCCTAGTTGTATGGTAGGTTTTAGGTCGTAATATGCTTATGTTTTCCTGTCCTTTAAGTCTTGTTCTATCATATAGTCGAGGCAACCCTAAGTGCATCAAATGCATTCAACAGGCTGCTATTTCTGATCGAGACGGGAGTTCTAACAATTATAAACTTCTAAAAGTAACCATATACTTTGAGTCTTTGACACACACTATAAAGTTTTACCCAGATTCAGTCTTCTGAAGATAAAAGCCACATTCTAGCCGATTTCTTCCAAACAAAACACATAGACCAAAAAACTGTCCCATTGTTTTTTTTTTTTATGCCTTTAAGAATAGAAGAAATATGGATTGCTCGTAAAATAAGCGTAGGTTAGTATATGAAAATTAAATATTTATAATTACTGTAGATAGATAGATAAAGCATTTATTCGGTACCATAGTTGTTACAATTAGACGACTTAAAAACTAAATAACCTAATAGCCACTTACTCGATACCGAAGAGGTTCCCAGCTCAGCATAATGCTACAGTCAAAGACCATAGCGCTGGTTTTCAGTGGGAACCTTACTTAACTAACTTAACCTAAGAAAAATATCAAATAACAAAACAATAGGTAAATCTATTACATTAAAATCGTGTGTAGTGTGTAGGACTGCACATAATACCCACTGTACCCTATAAAAGGTGTCAATAATCCAAAAGGATACCATCTATCAATGGTGCCTTATAAAAGCCGTAAAAGTATCTTGTTCATCCGCCTGTAAACTTATAACGGAATGAGTTTGCTCCAAACGTCAGGAAGCGTTAGATCAGCTCTGCGCCAGATGTGGCAAGTTGATGATTGACAGCGAACATGGTATTAAGATGGAAATGACGTGATATTTATGGATGTATAAATAAACGTGTCTAGATGGGCAAAATAATGTAATTACTAAGTCTGGAAGACTTCATTTATTTGAAGACGAAACGAATTGATAAGTCCAATGTCTTATCAATTTTTCGTTTTTTTTTTTCATTATGGTCTTGATGTTTAATAAGATCCTGTAAGTTTAGGTCATAGCAATGTTAAGAGCGAGTTTAATTACTTATTTAGGTAATTATTTCTAATACCTACACGTAAAGAAATAAGTAAATTAATAAGTTCTGAGTGTTCTACATTGCAAATTCTTTGCTTTTAAACGTTTAATTATGACTTTTTGCTTTAAGATGGTGTTAGATTTCGCTAATAATACGGATTCGAGTGGCTTTCTCTTTCACTCTGGAATTTGAGAGTTTGCTTACACAAAGATGAATTAGATTTGAATGACACCATAATGAAGCTAAAATTACGATGCGATATTTTTTGATTTAGATTGATAGTAGATTATAGAATAGGCGCTTTTCCACTAGACGGCACGGTACCGTCGACGATATCGTAGGTGAGATAACATATGAAAATCAATGAAATTATATGACACGCTTTTCCACTTGCCGGCACGGCACCGTCACGGCATGTCTTCGATTCCCATAGATATTGTCACGTGATCGTCCCGTGCCGTTGCCGTTGACGTGCCGTCTAGTGGAAAAGCGCCCAATAGATACAAATAATTTGAATCTTATATTGTTACGATAAATATGCAGAATGTTTAACATTTACGTAAGAGTATTTCGTCTTTTTATAATGATTTTTATTTTGTTTATAAGTAATTAAAAAATTATAGTATAGTTTTTATACCAATCGGTTAATATGAATCTGCGAATTGGTAACAAACAGAATTGTCTTGCATATTAAGTATAATGTGAATCATTGTATAAACTATACCTAACCACGATACAATGCCAACTTGGGACAGCGACATAGCTTTTCCTGTGGTATTTCTGCGTAAATTATACCTACTTTATTGTTATGTTGATTTCCTCCTATGGTGCTTATGTTTTAAATCAGTATTTAGTATTTATTTATTGCATTATCATCATTTCGTGTCGCGTATATAATTTCTGTATAATTTCCCATGATTGACTTAAACCATTAACGCATACGAGTCCAAATATGACCACCCATTTTTGATAGTTTATTTTTGTTTAGTCACCTTTACTGAGTGAGAATAACTGATAAAAAAATTGTGGTCATATTTGGACTCGTATGCCGTAAAGGGTTAAACATGGATAATTGGATATGGCTACATGAAATTCTTTTAGTCACTGTTTAATTTATTTAAAAATTGTAAGTACCAGTTTATAATAAGCTAGTACTTAGGAAAGGAGTATATTCAGTGACAAATAACATAACACTCCTTTTACGTTCTTTCGCATGGTAAGTTGCTGATTGTTTATTCATCAAGATAGCCTAGGTTGTTTCGATCTGTTAACTCGTAACCTCATAACGAGTATTGTAACACCCTTTATAAACAAGAGAAGCCCACGAGCTGCGGCCACTGACCCCGTGGTCACGATAGCTCGCCAGGAATCGAACCGCAACAAATCGATCACGCTTTCACTGTAGTCTAGACTGTCAAGAAACTAGGCTTTTTGATTGTATCACTTTGATGAAATCTAGATTTTGATTGATATTAACAAAAATAAAAAGTACACAATAAAGACAAATGGTGGTACCTCGTCTTACCAATCGTCACGAAGTGGTGAAAGATAACCTAAACCAGCATTAATACAATGATATAAAAAACGCATTAAATATTATGAATTTATGATTGAATTAATACTTCTAAAAATATTTATGAAAGAAAATTAGCACTGTCAGAGTGCTGAAAACCTCAAAAATAATATTTCTGAACTCACTCGACAAAATGTGACCATAACATCCCATCCCATCGTCTAAATTATAATACACTAACTAACCCTTGAATCCGTTTTTGCTGATTTCTATACTCCAGCATGCCAAGGAGGAAGGGCAGCTGGAACATTCTATGTTTATTCTATCGCTCTCAGTCCAGCATGGAAGTGAAAGAGATTAGCTTATTCAAATTACTTGACGAGGGTCAGTCTTAAACGATTGTGTCACC
>JARACY010003203.1:0-35175 GCA_029255725.1 Scrobipalpa atriplicella
ATCCATGGCCTTAGCCACGGCGATGGTTGCTTAAAATTCGTTATCGGAAACCACTTGACCACGAGCTATTAAATGAATATAGTGGATTCTACACGGGCTGGGTTATAAAAGGCATTGATAGCCATACAAATAACACGTGTATCATTTTAATGCCCCAAATAAAAAAAAAACCTTTAATCATTTAACATAAAAGTGATAACAAATCAAGCGTATCCAAAAAATATAATAACAAGCCCTTTTTTAATCAAACATACAGAGTCTTAATTACCACCCAGTTAATTCAACATCAATGTTAATGAATAGGTACATGAAAAACTGCCAACGATTAAATATATCGTTAAACAGGGGCTTGATGAAAAGTAAACATTTCGATATTAAAATTTACCCAATGTTTATACAACATCCGGCTGTGGGGCAACTTGTTATACAACATGGATTGAGTTATGAAAAGCTTCGGAGGCTATATATTGTGGGTGCGTAGTGGCGATTCAGACGAGAATATTTCCATATCAGAAAAAAGAACTTGATAAACTTTATTTTTGCACTGAGCTATATGTTTAGAGAAGACATCATTCAAGCACTTTATGTCTCATTTAAGACTGGCGTTTGCACCATTCTTCATACTTTGTCAGTTTCAGATTTTTAGCTTCAGTTTTTTAGTAAAATTTAGGGAAAAGTGACATACGTACTCCACTGTGTCTTAATATAAATAGAATACGTTTTCACAAGTAATTACCTCAATAAAAACGCTTAAAAATTAAAAACAGACGAAATATTTTGCAGACGCCATATTGAGTTTTAGAGACAATATTGTCATGTCTTATGTTCATAGTAGCTATTCCATATTCGCTAGTATAATACTAGTTCAGTGAATTTATGCAAATGAATTCAGTTGTTGAAAACAAACGATCGAAAAATATAACAGAAACCTATCATCTTTCTGAAATAAATAAATAAGTTCTCGGTTTGGTAATAAATGTATTTTGATTAAAAACCTAATAAATAATAAATTGATTTTGGTCACAATATTTCTTTTATACAAAACCCGCCCTCGCTTTGAAATTTGTCAATCAAAAACAAATTAATTTTCCTCAATAACCTCCTAGTAGAGGGGCTTAAATAGTCGTCGTTTTGGCGGCAAAATTGGAGCATGTCACTCAAACTGTCCTTTTATTGATGTTTCTCTTGTATCGATTTTTCTCTATCGTATAATAGCAATAATATCGTATAAAAATAAATTGAAAATATACAACACAGTCATCATCTTCCTAGCGTTTTCCCGGCCTGATGCTGGAGTCCGCTTTCCGGCTTTTTCTACTCCACTTTGCCCGGTCTTCGGCATCCGCTGGTGTGAGGTCGTTCTCTTCCATATCTGACGTCTAGCCAGCTATTTTCAGCTATCACTGTGTTGTATAATTTTAATTAAAAGCCGGATCGTGTAGTGGATAGGGTCGCGCGGCTTTCTGTGCAGGAGGTCGTGGTTCGAATCCCACCACGTACCAATGTGTTTATCGGCTTTGGAATTTCATATGTGCGTTTATTCGGCGCTTTTACGGTGAAGGAAAAATATCGTGAGGAAACTTGCACACACCTACGAAGAAATTCAAAGGTTGTGTGTAACCTAATCTAGGATTGGGTCTGGTTTCCCTTCTGGGTTGCGGAGGTCAGATGGCAGTCGCTCTGTGTAAAAACCAGTACCCTCGTTCAATCCCCTAGATTAGGTAGCTGACCCTGTGAAATACGGGAAAAGGGCTAGGAAGATGATGACTGTGTTGTATATTTTCAATTTATTTTTATACGATATTATTGCTATTATACGATAGAGAAAAATCGATACAAGAGAAACATCAATAAAAGGACAGTTTGAGTGACATGCTCCAATTTTGCCGCCAAAACGACGACTATTTAAGCCCCTCTACTAGGAGGTTATTGAGGAAAATTAATTTGTTTTTGATTGACAAATTTCAAAGCGAGGGCGGGTTTTGTATAAAAGAAATATTGTGACCAAAATCAATTTATTATTTATTAGGTTTTTAATCAAAATACATTTATTACCAAACCGAGAACTTATTTATTTATTTCAGAAAGATGATAGGTTTCTGTTATATTTTTCGATCGTTTGTTTTCAACAACTGAATTCATTTGCATAAATTCACTGAACTAGTATTATACTAGCGAATATGGAATAGCTACTATGAACATAAGACATGACAATATTGTCTCTAAAACTCAATATGGCGTCTGCAAAATATTTCGTCTGTTTTTAATTTTTAAGCGTTTTTATTGAGGTAATTACTTGTGAAAACGTATTCTATTTATATTAAGACACAGTGGAGTACGTATGTCACTTTTCCCTAAATTTTACTAAAAAACTGAAGCTAAAAATCTGAAACTGACAAAGTATGAAGAATGGTGCAAACGCCAGTCTTAAATGAGACATAAAGTGCTTGAATGATGTCTTCTCTAAACATATAGCTCAGTGCAAAAATAAAGTTTATCAAGTTCTTTTTTCTGATATGGAAATATTCTCGTCTGAATCGCCACTACGCACCCACAATATATAGCCTCCGAAGCTTTTCATAACTCAATCCATGTTGTATAACAAGTTGCCCCACAGCCGGATGTTGTATAAACATTGGGTAAATTTTAATATCGAAATGTTTACTTTTCATCAAGCCCCTGTTTAACGATATATTTAATCGTTGGCAGTTTTTCATGTACCTATTCATTAACATTGATGTTGAATTAACTGGGTGGTAATTAAGACTCTGTATGTTTGATTAAAAAAGGGCTTGTTATTATATTTTTTGGATACGCTTGATTTGTTATCACTTTTATGTTAAATGATTAAAGGTTTTTTTTTTATTTGGGGCATTAAAATGATACACGTGTTATTTGTATGGCTATCAATGCCTTTTATAACCCAGCCCGTGTAGAATCCACTATATTCATTTAATAGCTCGTGGTCAAGTGGTTTCCGATAACGAATTTTAAGCAACCATCGCCGTGGCTAAGGCCATGGATAGGCGACCGATAATAACGTGAGTGTTTCTGTGCTTCGCAGGGCACGTTAAGCCGTTGGTTCCGGTGAATATCGTAGGTATTAGTCGTTAAGACATGTCAGATGCCATTTGATGGCTTGAAAACTTTTTTGGTCTGTATAAACTACCCCAAGGTAGACCCAAAACAAGATGCGGTTTTGAAGCTTCAGTTGAAATTCTAATAACCTGTTCAACTAAGTCTTTTTCCGAAGAATAACTTTTTCCATTTCGCTTAGGAAACTTAAGTGTTCGAGTAACAAATTATTTTCGACCTGACGCTGCTCAGGAAAACAGAATTTACCAGTCGCTTCTCTCGGGGTTTTAACTAGTAAAGGAACCGAATGTAAAAAAACAGAAGTGAAAACAAACGCCCATCATCATCTCATTAGCCAACTGCCTCCGTGGTCTTGTGGTCGGGAGCCATGGGCTCTCGGTCCGGAGGTCCTGGGTTCTATTACCAAGGGGAAACGTAAAGTTGATATTTGTTATTTTATCAATTTGTGAATTTTTTTCTAGTTTGGTTAGGACATTGCAAGCTGAATCACCAGATTTTTCGAAAAGAAAAAAGATTCCGTGCTTCGGAGGGCACTGAACGAGGAATACTGGTTTTTACACAGCGAATTCCAACTGACCTCCGCAACCTAGAAGGAAATCCATACCCAAAATCCTAGAGTAGATTTTCTGCCAGGTTAGTGGCCAACCCAGCTGTCAAAGTTTCCGAGCCGTCAAATGGCCTCTGATATGGATTAACTGGGACCAACGGCTCAACGTGCCTTCCAAACCACGGAAACAAGTCACAAAAGTTTCTGCTATGCACAGCTCGAATACTTAGTTTACCTATGATAAAAAAATCTTTCAAACATTATGTGAAAATTCCAATACATTTTTGCGTGTTCGTATTTTTTTTATGTCACAAAGGCTATCAATATTCATTGACGTCGGCGAACAGAGATTTATTAGCCCAAGTCATATTATTATCGAATGTGGTATAGAAATATAAGGGAGAATGGGGTAGCAAAACATAAAAGGCGGTATGAATAGAAATGCCTGCTTTTCGGAGTATTGTCTTATCTTATGTATATGACATTTCGATTGTATTTCACGAAGAATTAGATACATTTACCGATGTTACTGCTAATACTTTCATAGATGTCGATTCTCCGACATCATTCTAATTCTAATTCTTAGATAGCGCTGTCACTTTCTTAACTATGACATAAGTACAGGATAGCAAAAAAACACATGACTTTGACATTCCTAATCTGACGTAAGACCGCTTAATATAATAAGTGAGCATAGGACATGCTCCTTATTTTACGTCATAATAAGCAGTCTTACATCAGATTAGGAGTGTCAAAATCATGTGTTTATAATGCTATATCTTCTTATGTCAAAGTTAACAGGTTCCCACATATGATTCACGTGACACTTTTTGTCTAACAATGATAAGTTCATGAATCAAAATATATGAACAAAATTAGTAGTAACTTTACAGGCTTATTTCTGTTGGACGTGGTCGGATAAATGAAATTTTTAGTATAGGGACGTAGGAAGTACATTGTCTCATGTAATTTTTTTTTTATAAAACTGTAAATCATTACGTAATGAAAAATCTGTTTGTATGGGGACAGGGAACCTGTTAAAAAAGTGACAGCGATATCTAAGAATTAGAATTAGAATAATGTTGTGAGAATCGACATCAGTGTGTCTCTATCTAGAGTCAAGATTAACCATCTCAACAAAAGAAGTCAGTTTTATTCCACAGTTGTTTCTTTTCTGTTTGTATTTTGTATCGGCGCTATTTTTTAACCCTGTATAATCTCTATAGCGGGTGTAATGATGATTGATATGAGTTATATTTCAGACAGGGTTGTATGCAAACCGTACTAGAGTGATGTGTTTTTTTCTGTGATGTATCTGTGTTGTAATGTTTCGAGGTGAAACGTTCGGGACAAAATATGACAGGATTTTCTTTTATTTTTTTTATAGAATCATTTGGCATAAATGAAAACATGCCTACTAGATATGGGATTGATCTTTGTCTGTCGTTGAGGTGACAGATCAAACGACACGATGAACCCTGGTGTCATAGTTTTTAAACCGCCTAGACTCTAGGCCTAGAGACAAATTCTTGGACTGACATCATATAGTGGCACCAAAATCACAATAAAATGCCGTATCCTTTTTCAGTCTTATTATTCTGAAATTCTCTTCCATGCTGGACTGGGAGTGATAAAGAAACATAGAATGTGCCTGCATCTCCGGGCATGCTGTAAAAACCAGCTAAGGGATTTGCAATTTAGGCGATGGGTTGAACAACCTTTCACTATAGCAATACACGTGACCATCTGAAATAGCCCTCAAAACTTGTCAGACGTGACGGAATGACCTTTCGGTCGTTTTCGCTCTGCCTACCCCATTAGGGATAAAGGCGTGATTTTATGTATGTATGTTGTGTATGTATGTATTCTGAAAGTTACAGGTAAACTTAAATTAAAAAGAGATTCACTTTTTGATAATAGGTAGTTGTTGCGATCAATTCTAGATGCCACTTTAGCATCTAGAATTGATCCCAATAACTACCTATTATCAAAAAGTGAATCTCTCGAAGCCTGTTCGAAGCTGAAGGTGGAATTGTTATCAATATCTCCCGCTATCTGCAATATCTTCTCGCAAAAATCCGCGTCAGCTCCAGAGCATGTGTCCGCAATGGCCTTTATTGTGCTGCGTTTAGACGAGAATAAAAAAATCATACATACAATAAACACAAAATCATGCCTTTATCCCTTACGGGGTAGGCAGAGCGTAAAATGCTACTCGTTAACAGACCTTCGCCTAAACTAACAAGTTGGTCATAAGCCGTTACAAAAATAGGTCTACACAGTCTTTTAGAATCAGATCAGGGGCAACAAACAGTAGAAAGCTATAAGGTAGGTACAAAAACTTGACATCAATGAGACTCTTTCTCTTTCTAATACAATGACAAAATCAGAATCAGGATTCTATTCCTCACCCACACTGAAATTCCCACACGCTTGCATTGCACAACAGAAAAGAATACATAAAATAGCGCAGATAAGGCTCAATTAAGAATACACCTACACTATATAAGTATCGAAATAGCAGAAATAGCAAAAATCCGTAGTCAGCAAACAGTACGTGATTCCAATAGAGGTGAATGTGCCTCGTTTAGACGCCCACAGGTGTTTATAGCGGACGTGATTGTGCTTACTTGCGCCTGTTTAGTGCTAACAACATAAAAACTCCAAGAAAACAGTTTTATTAGCTATCTTCCAAACTTTTATCATTGATTGGTTAATTATCCTTGTGCTAAAAGTCACTTCGAATAGTCGTAAATCTTTTGATGGATTTGACTTGCTTTTAACTTTAGTATAGTGATAGAGACAGTCGACTATGAAGTAACCGAAAAGTAACATGATCACTTTGACTTTGATTTTGGCTAGCATCGTCTCTATCGTCACATAATGTGAGATTGCAGACAAATGCTCCTTTAGTTTCATAGGTAGAATATTTGTAAGATTAATCGGAACTAGTTTAGTTCTTTCATATTTTATCTATAAAAAAAAAAACAGAATAGTTGGCGACAAGAACCGATGAGTGAAACACAAATGTCTCTGACTTCCTACTTTATTGTCCTATCTACTATCCCGTAGTAAACGAGGCTCCATATCTTGGCACGTTTGGCTATCACGTAGCCGCACTTACGGAGATATAATTATTTGAGTCGAATTTGCGAGCATGCTGCTCTGCACCGGACTATTCAATTCAGATAGGAAAGGAAAGCTAGTGGGAAGTGCATTTTATTGAAGGAAATTCTCTGTAGAACTGAAAGATTTTTGTTGCATTGTTTTATCAGTTTCATTGGAACACATTTTTGGTCAGCAATTTTTTTTACATCCAGTAGATTCTGGACATTATGGTGGTTATATCCTGCCTACTTACGAAGGCATGTTTTATGTATAGTTTATGGTAATCAAACTATTTGTTTTGTGGTAGTTGAAATGACTTTCAGCCTTTAAGTTAGGGGTTTCTTGAACTTTCGCTTAGCTTGAAACTAGTGAGCATAGCCATGGGGTCCCATTCCGTACTACAGTAAATAAGTTTTTAAAAATATTTAGAGATGGCTCTACGGTTAAGTCGGGTAACCCGTTCTAAACAAACATTCATCTAACAGATTTAAACCGTGAAAAACTGTTCAAATAAAGTAAATGTGTTATTTAATTGCGTCACAATGTCCTAAAAACGGGCCTGCCCGGCAGTCTGCCCGGTTAATGCGGGCCAGTTTTGTTGTATGACATTAGGCATCTGTACTAGTATAGTATTATATTATCTGTGGCATAGTCTACCAATTCTTTTTTGCAAAATAACTAATTTACTACGTATTTCTATTCTATTCTAAATATGCCTCCATTTTATTATCACTGCTAGTCAATAAAATACTAGCTATCAACAAATTCCCTGCAGTTTCAGAATCCTTCTTATCTGACATGCTAAAAGCTTTTAAATGTTGACGACATGATGTAATATTTATCTGATAAATATGTGTTTGTTTGTTAATGCTTATGAACGAATGATGAATGATATCAGAGTGCCAATCTTTATCAGATATTTAATGTAATTTTCATGTTCAATGTGATACCATCAGATATTACTGATTTGCTAATATGATGTAATGCTTTGCAGAGTAAAGGAGTTTAGAAGTGAATGCCAAAAATTTGCGTAGTTTTACATATTGTTTGTTAATGTATGACAGCTTGAAAAACATTTTAGGAAAAATAAATATAAAGTTGTTGAGATGGAACACAGCTTGGGGTGATCATGAATTTCTACAAAATTACGTTTCAAAATTAAAACATTAAAACTAATGAATAGTTCTATATTAAAATTTAAACTATTTGGTTAGCAATACGAGTCACATAATCTAATTAAATAAATCCACAAATACAAATAATTAGAAACCTTTTAACTTTTGAAGAAAATGGGCTGCAAACACCATTATGCCGAATTAGAAGGTTTATAGATCTTCCAAAAATCAGAAGGTAGAAGAAGAAAAAAATTAATAAAACTAGGTAAGGACCTGTTAATTCGTCCGCTCGCTGTTCGACCAAGACTTAAGACTTCCTCAGGGTAGGCCTCCAAGAGATGTCATCGAGGCCATGCATCTGTTTACGCATGAGCTGCCCGTCAGCCCACCTGGAGTCTAAGTAGCTGTCGTCGTTGTCTTGCTCCAGTTTCTTCCATTCCTCCTGAAAGATTACATACATACATACATACATACATAAAATCACGCCTCTATCCCTATTGGGGTAGGCAGAGCAAAGACGACCTAAATAAAAAGGTAATTCCGCCACGTCTGACAAGTTTTGAGCGTTATTATACAGGCGATTATATATATTGCTATAGTGACAGGTTGTCAGCCCATCGCCTAAATTGCAATACACTGATACCCTCGATTCCCTTAGCTGGTTTTTACAGCATGCACGGGAGGAGATGCAGCTGGCACATTCTATGTTTTTCTATCACTCCCAGTCCAGCATGGAAGTTAAAGGAAGAAGTTACTTTTATATCTGAAGGAACTCTCTGAATCTTTAAAATTGAGTCGTTAAAGTTGAGAGAAAATTTAAAACTACAGTCATGAATGAAATATGAATGGTTCAAAATAAAACTAAAGAGCCATTGAACTCTGGTAAGACAGGGAAAACGCCAACGTCTACTGATCTGAGCGTGGAGGTGGTGGTATCTATTTTTACACAAAAGTAAAGTACTTGCATCTATTGGATACTTGATACTTTCTGACATTATAAATGGATATTCAAAACCAGTTTTACCTGCTTTCTGTAAGCATGAAGCATCAGTTGCTTTCTTTCTTCCTCTGTCATCACCGGCTCTCTTCCCGGTGCTCCTTCCTTGTTGGAAGTCAGCTTCACAGTCACTTTGGACTTGTTGTTCTTGCCTGTAAAATATACAAACTTGCCTGTAATGGGGTGGAAAGTCTACCTCTTAGCGACACACAACTTTCAGCGGCATCATAAGCTTGAATAAAAATCTGCACTTAAGCGGTTTTGGGTTCAAGTCAAGAGTCTTGCCCTCTCGCTGGTGCCAAACAGATATTTGTGCTCCGTCAGTATACTCCGACGTACTGACGGAATACACATAGATTCAAGATTCACATATCTTTCAGCCATTCTAGGCTACTGGTTGCTCGCTCCATCGTCGACTCTGTCTTGATCACCCCTGGTCTAAACTAGAGGAAAAAGTTGGTCCATTGCAAAAATAGTCCTATATAGGTAGTTTAGGGCTTATTGACTACAATAGTTGCTTTAGCAAGTGACACCTTGATAAAAACTTACCCAAATGGTCACTAAGCTTATTCCCATTCAGGAATTTCTTCCCACAACACCAGAGGCAAGCCAAAGACGGATCCAGGACCTCCAACGAAGCCTGGGTGCCGGTCAGATCCTCCACATTGTCGAACTCCATCCTCACAGGGTCGTGGGGTGGAAGACCAGCTGGGAAGACGATCTTGGTGGCACCCTTCAGCTCGTCTAAGGCTTTGGCTATGTCTTTTTGAGTCATACAGTAGCGAAGGTCCACCTGGAAGCAAATAAGATGATTTGAAGAAGATTGAATGTATTTACTATTCCAAGTTAGACTGCACCCAGCAGCAGCTGATATATACGAAAAACTGTGACAGATGCGATCATCTTACACAGTAAGTACCCCTGCTGTGGCAGTCTGCTGCTGCTGCATGCAGTCCGACTTGGAATAGTGCCTTTTAAGGTTTTCAATACCATTACGACGAAATTTCTATGGAAATCTCAATAACCAAATATTATACAAGTGTACCAGGGTACTCAATTAACAGGCGAAAGATGTGTAACATTTTTTTTATAGACTTGAACTTCTTACCAACTGAAGACTTTTAAGTGTGTCGACTCATGTGTTTTAATCGGGCTGCATACCAAATATCAAAGATCAGTGTAGTTCTGATTTCTGCATGTAAAGTAGTCTCATTTTTAAGACTCCATTCATACATATTGTATGAGAAGGAACGGAGTGAAGACTGTGATTGTCATTCCCATTTCACGCCTCAAACTGTTGGTGGCGTGAAAGCGTCTGCGATTGCTGTTCAAATATTTACAAATAGTACATGCAGATGTACATGCGCCGCACGGAGTGAAGCTTACTGGCTTAAGTAATATACAATTTTATACCTACATAAAATTTTGGATTTTACGATGATCGCTTTTTTTAGGAATTTTGAAAGAAAACGACGTACTGCGCTGACCCCATATAAATGGGATAAAGGCAAGCGAATGATGATGATAATAAAAGAAAATTTTCGATCAAAATGCGTAAGATGCTAAACTAATAATCAGTTCAATGGATCCCAATTTAGTTTTTAATTGATCAAAACATTAAAAAAATTGCTCCAGCATGGAGCATTTACTGCTCAGCATAAGAAGAGAATATCTACATCTACACTGTCTCTGGCAAAGCACAATTCAATCAAATGCCAATCTCATATTGATCGCGATGCACTTCAAACAGATCAAATTTGCTCTTGATTGCGTCAGCAGAGAGCATCGGAGTTGAGAAGAGATTCTTGCATCACATATTATATTCAAATTATACCTACATGTAGAAGATACAAGTTTCATAATAAATACTGGGTCAAAAACGGTCAAAATCCACCAAATTTTCTAGCAGGTGTAAAAATAGTTGACTTTGGGATAAATCTACGGAATGGATAGCAGCGTTCCCTTCTTTTATTTATTGTGTGGGGTTTCGAGTCAATAGACCCAAAGAACCCTGGTGTCAGAGCTGGTGACAGCGACCAGGACCTACGGCTTAACGTGCTCTCAGAAGCACGGAATCAACAAGGCAGGCCTATTTTCATTAGAGGGCTGTTGTGGCTAACTGAGGTACTGGGTTGTTGAGTTTTTTTTTTATATACCATAATCCGTGAAATAAGCTTGGCAAAGTAAGATACCGATACACTTGTGCAAAATCAATGGTCATGATTAGTTATTGGTATATGGTATTAGATTCAGATTGGTATGTATTTCCAGTATTCTACTTGTAGATCTAGACTTAGACCTAGAATCTAGATTAATCTCATCCGCAGCGTTACTATGTTACCGATTGTTAATTCGAGACGGAGATGATTGCTTTGACATGAGGTGAGGCTTTGTGCACTACCCATTCACAGGAATGCTAGACATAGCAATGTCTGCCGAGAGGTTCATGTGTTTTCAGTTGGAGAGAAACAGATGTGATACTATTTAGTTCAAGCAATAAACTATGCTACAACGCACCATTTTGGGATCGAATTAATTGGGATTTGGGAACCTATCTATTGCAATATAATATTTGGACATTCACATTGCGAAAAATTATAGAACAGGATAATAAATGATACTTTAGAATCCAAAATTTTACGCGTGCGTTCCTCATAAACAATCGGTCTAATTTACCTATCAGTCAAATTTTTGCATCGGTCCACTTGTATAAACGGTCTACGTTTCCCTCTGGTAAATTTTTCCCATCTGACGACTTCTGCGAGATGTATGTACCTATATACCTGCTGTGCCGAATTTTTGATTTCTTATTTGCCATAATAAAGCCATGAATGCAGTCGTAGCATCTTCGTAGGCTTTTGCTACGAGCGCTACATCGTAGCAAACTGTAACATTATTAAAAACTTTCTTGACGCTCTGTCAGCCCCTTAATTAAGGGGTATGTAGAAAATTGTGTATGCATGGCGTAGTCGTCTGACCCTTAGCTCTCGACCCGGAGGTAGCGGGTTCGATTTCCGGCGGGAGGACAACGCATTCGACCGCCCCGGGTGGCGTGCATTTCTTCGTGCTTCGAAAGGCCCCGGGTTAATATCGTTATGTCATATCAGAGACCATTTGACGGCTTGAAAACTTGACAGCTGGGTTAGCCACTAACCTTGCAAAAGCCTAATCTAGGATTGAGTCTCATTTCCCTTCTATATAGACACCAGTATCCTCTTTGAATTCCCTAGATTATGTAGCCGACATTCGTGAAGATGATGATTATAAACAATAGTACATGGAAAATACCTACATGCTTCTTACTGACATACTCCTTGGCGGTCTCTATGGCTTTCTTTATGACCTCTTGCATGTTCGGGGGAGGAGCTAAACCGCATCGTCGCCCCATGTCGTCCTTACATTCGACCGCCCCGGGCGGCGCGCATTTCTTCGCCCATGGGTCGGTTAGTTTTAGTTCTTGGATCTGTAAAAAAATCATTAATATTTGAAGAATACGATGTTAATAGTATGACGGACAGATATTAAGGCTCGTATTTATAAAGCGATCTCAAAATTGAGAGCAATATTAAGTATGGATTTGACAGGTCGTTTTGTACTGAAATGACATTTCTGATACGAACTCAGAGCTGATTATAAATACGGGCCTAAGATTTTTTGCAGAAAGAGAGAAGTCGTGAAATGTACGGGAAAAACTCATTTGGCTGTCTGCGGGGCGTATAAAGCTACATATTTCACGATATTGAAAAGTCTAGTCAATGATAAGATAACCGAGACATAGTGTTTTTTTTTTTTTAAGATCCTGTGGTGTTTATTTAGGTACTTCTCAAAAACAAAACTAACACAAAAAAAGTTTCCTTAAAAGAAAACCTGTCTTTCCTTCGTCGTGACCTTTTAACCAATACAAACTGACCGAGCGAACACACCCCGAAAAAAAATATACAGGGTGTAAAAAAAAGTACTGCGTTCCTTTAAACCACATGTTCTACTGATGATACCAAACAACTTTCCCAAAGCACAAAATTTTCAGGTCGAAATAAAATTTTGCCTTGTCCATACAAAATTGCAGATCCCAGAGAGCATCTTTGTACGGAAAAGACAATTTTTTTTTTTGAGCTAAAATTTTTCTTCTTTGGGAAAGTTGTTTGGTATCATCAGTAGAACATGTGGTTTAAGAGGACGCATTGGAGATTTTGGCATCAGTGATCTCAATTTTTCTCAGTAATTACGAAACGAATGAAAATATAAGTTGGTGATCTGAACAGTTCATGATGAAAGCCTTATTTTGCTAGTTTTCAATACATGATTAGATAACTTTTGTAACAGAGAAAAAAATATTAAACATACCTCTTTTTAAAAAGAGATTCACATCTTATGGGCAAACGGGACCGATTTAAGCCTCTTAACTTTCTCTGTAGACAAGTCTATACATACTAATTAAAATTGTAGAAGGAATTTCTCAAGTTATCATTTCCGACTAAATAATATAACAAAAAGCATTTTGTCGTTTACGTCCTTTAGTTATAAGCTAGTAGTACTTTTTTTACACCCTGTATAGAAGGACGCGCCTAATCCGGGATTATCCCTCCAAAGAACTGGATACTTCTCATACTTACAGATCCCGATCACTGTTATTTCGAAAACAAGTGGGATTAGTTTTCGCGCCTGAGTGGTCTGAAGAGGTATTTGGGGAAAGATATCGAGTCGAAATAATAGGTAGAAATAAAAAATAAAGTCTACAGTGCGCATCATTATCCCTATTGGTAACCTTACTGACTTCTACAAGGGAAGAGAAGCAGCTGCAACATTCTATGTTATTCTATCGCTACCAATCCAACATGGAGATCTACCATTTTTTTTCTTATTATTGAGTGGGATTTAGAGTCAAGTTTTTAAACCGTCTAATAGAACAGCTCTGACATAGTTTGTGTATCGTCCACTAACCAAGACAGCGACCTGAATCGACGGATTAACGTGCCCTCCGAAGCACGGAATCTTTTCGGAAAATCGGGTGATTAGACCTGCAATGTCCTAAACAAACTGGGGAAAATCTCACAAAGTGATAAATAGACAAATTTCAACTTTGTGTTGCCGCCTGGGAATCGAACTCAGGATTCCGGATTGGGAGCCAATGGCGCAGACCACTAGACAACCCATAAAGAAATTTAGGAAACCCACCTGCTCTTCAGTGAGACCCTGCATCTCATGAGGCAGGAAGGTTCCATGCTTGGAGAGCTCCTCTATCTCATAGCAGATCCTGTTGACCTTCAGTCTTCCGTTGTAGATGGCCACGATATCTTTCAGAACATCGTCCACCTGAAAAACGGTAAGTTATGCAATTAGTTAAGTGCAGTGAAGCAAATAAATACACATGCATAGGTAATGCACCTGCACTACTACCACCAAATCTACTCAACACGTGTTTCGCTCCTCCACGGAGCATCATCAGGAGAAACGTCTGGTAACGGACGAAATACTTTCATAATGCGGCACAATGAACATTCTTAAAGGTTTATATCATGTTTATGATACAGGAAATACAAGTTGCCAATTTATCCTAGTTAGTTCACTTGTTCCTTCTTTTATCGTGTAGATTGTAGAGTCGACCAATACGTTAAAATGACCCTGGCGTCAGAGATTTTAAGTCCATCACCAAATAAGCCTTAAACATGTCTGTTTTGTTTAAATACATTAAAGGTCACCAAAGCGGACGGCTCTACGTATAGAATCTTTATCAGATAAACAGGTGATTTAACCTGTATTTTCCTAACCAAACTGGGAACAATTTCACAATGCTCACTAACCTCATTGTTAACGTCAGTCTCGTACAGAAACTGTTGCTCGTCGCCTCTTTTAACCAGAAGGATCACCATTTTTCGCCACAAATTGAATTATTTCTCAATATTTTATCAGCCAGCCACAAATTGAAACGCCTCAGTTGACTTGATTTCGATTATTGATAAAATTCCGTTGCTATGGCGCGTTGAAGTAAATGCGTTGCTATGGTTATGATGTTTGTTGATTTTTCTAGAAAGATATTGATGTCACTGAACTCTCCTCTCAAAAATAGGAAAGGTTTTATTATAGGCACAGTAGTTATAATTTGAGTTTCAATTTGGGCCCCTGAATCGTAAAAGTAAATTATATAATTTAGATTTTTCTTTCATAATTTTCCTTGCGGTTTAGTTTTAGTTGGTCTAGCAAAAGAAAGACGAAGATGGAGCATTTCACACAGCCTTTAATTAAATTAAAGCATTCCCTCTTCCCGAAGGAACTTTGCATTATCTTAGCATGTTGCTTGGCGCCGCTCCAGGATTTTCATGCTTTGTATCAAATCAACGCAGATATTTTCCCGCCATGCCAGTTGTACCATTTTGACAATACCATAGGATGGTACTACTGGTACCTTTTTTGCTCAGTAAGTGTACTTTGAAAACTCAAGGCTGCTACATACCGCCCGCCGGCATGCCGGCGGCACAAGCCGCAGGAAACGAGCGGCCCGCACGAAACTCGACCTAAGTAACCTCGTGTCGGCATGCCGGCGGCCCGGTGTGTAGGAGCCTTTAAGAGTAAACATAAAATGAATGAAAGCTTTTAAAAAAGTTTTCTTCAGAAGTTTACTGTCGTATCATCGTAATTTACACACGATTTGGCAGAAAAGCCTCCATCAAATACGTAAATATTTTCTATAAACTGTCCTCATGAGAGAGAATCACTGATCTATGTGGAATGGAAATTGCAGATCAGATGGTTTCTGGATTTGTCTTGCTCTTGAAAGTAACTAAAACCACCGGAATCTGGTCGATCGCTTATTAGTAATCTGTGGCTATACTTAAGATCGTTAGCTTCATTTACTCACAGATAACTGATAAGCCTAGGATAATCTATTCTTCCATGCTGGACTGGGAGTGAGAGAAAAATCATAGAATGCGTCAGCTGCATATCCTCCCGGGCATGCTGTAAAAGTCAGCTAAGGGATTCGAGGGTTTCAGTATTGTAATTAAGGCGATGGGCTGACAACTTGTAGCAATATACAGATCCATCTGGAATAACCCTTAAAATTTGTCATTTGGCGTCTCTGCCTACCCCATTAGGGATAAAGGCGTGATTATATGTATGTATGTAATCTAGCTAGGAGGTAGATCTCAAAGCTACTACCCCAGCCAGCCAGTGTGACGTTTTTTTCGAGGCTAGTTAGCCTGCATTGTCCTAAATAAAATGAGAACCAAGTCACAAAATGATAAATACAACTTTATATCCGTAATATTTTATCCAAAAACAAGCAAACTCTAAAAGGTCACCGTTTCTTTTAATAGCACATCCAGCGTGTTATTTTTAACATCTTCGACCATCAGTACGTAGAACCTTTGCCTAATGTAGCGGTAACAGTTCAGTGGGCCAGATAATCTGGGCGGCGGTCTCTCGGACGAACGGAGGTATAGTTACCAACATTCTTTCCAAAACTTGCTGTTCGTCATTAATCAACATCAAGCGCCTGCGAGAAATAAATAGCAGCGGCTAGGAGCGTGCTTGTGAGTTGCTCGGTATTTTTTGTCAGGCGTTTTGGGTTTAGTTGGTTGCGAGGTTTGTAACGAAAATAGTTAATAGACAGCCTCTATTTGGATTCTTTCTTGAAAGCTTGGCCATTTCCAAATAAACTAAAACACGGTTTTCGCTTACCTATGCCTCTAATAATACTTTTATAAGGAAGATAGAAGCTATTAGATAGGAGTAAATGATTTCAGTGCATTCCAGTTAGGCGATGGGCACTGCCTTAAAGTGATACGCATTTCTTTCCGAAACACTCCTCTTTGTAAACGACATTTATTAGAAATTGAAGCTCTACCTAATCCAGACGAAATACAGGCGAGATCTTATAGATTCAGATAAAAAAAATCACGTCCCGTACTATCAACAAAGAAACAAACTTATTCATTCATTAATCTCAACATTCATTCCACTTCACTGTTGATCACTCCATCCCATATGTATAACAATGTATCGCAGAGTGCAATCAGATGCAATGCGCTGCTGCGAAATATACTGTCGAGTGTGAGTGACAGGTTGAGAGGGCGAGCAGACGGGCTGCGGATAGCCGTTCAAATGCCGTCGGCAGTTTAGGAACATACAGTTGTCATGTCAGAAGTGTATCTTCTTTGTCATTAACCTAATACAAAGAGTAAAAATAATCACTAAGGAACCTATCCATGAAACTGAACAACTTTCCCCATGAAACATAGGTCTAAATATGAAAAAAGGCCCTCCCATACAAAATTGTGTTAGTAGCTCAAGTGGGAGGGCTAAATTTTTTTTTTCTAAGCAGGTTCGAAACTTTATGAATAGGTTCAAACCTCTAAAAGTAGTCACATTTTTTTTTCTCCCTACCTACTTATATACCTGTACGCCATCTCTTTCGGTACATATTTCTAGCATAGTTGCTACCGAAATTACAGTTTCCCAGCCTTTTAAAACGAAGAGTGTATAAAATACCAGCTATCTCTTCTTCAATGCATTACTAATTTTTTAAAAGCCAGTATAATGACACTCACAGTATTCATAAAAAAAAGTTAACACAAATATCCAGTAATGCAATACTTATTTATTAACAATCTTTATCTCAACATAGTTAAATTAAACGTCGTTTTCCCTACAACTGCATCTCAACTGCAAAAAAAAGCGTATCAAGCAGCTAACATGCAGTCCGTCTATATCAATCCTATTTTATAACAGCATTGTTTTTTTTCCCAATGACTATCGAATTGTAACCGTTTTCTGTTACTTTAGTACACGTAAAAAAATGGATGAATCAACACAGCACTGTTTAGCTAAAAACTTTACAAAGATTATACCTACTACGGGAAAACAGCAGCTGATATTTATATGTTCCACTCAATAATATGAAAATAGTCTCTACAAACAACTGTCTCCGTGGTCTAGTGGTCTGAGCAATGAGCTCCCAAACCGGAGGTCCTAGGTTCGATTTCCAGGGGGGGAAACAAAAAGTTGATATTTGTCTATTTATCACTTTGTGAGATTTTCCCCAGTTTGGTTAGGACATTGCAGTCTGACTGAATCACTCTCCATTGAGCTATCGGACCAATGACATGTACCCCAAAAGCCTGAAACAGGAAAGATATTTTTTACGCAAATGTATGTGAAAATGCTATTATTGTAGCAACTGTAGGCAGTTAATAAATACTGTCGCCTCTGAGCTGTGAGTGATAGTTTCATTATTCAGATGGAATAAATAAATTCTGTATGTTCTTTTATAATTTTTTTCATGATTGCTGTATCATGAATCTTCTTGTAATGATATGAATATGAAATAGTACATTGTTTAACGAGGAGAGAACATGACCGATTCCCACGAGGGTGTAGTTTGAGGCCCGAAGCGTAGCTGAGGGCCTCAATACACACGAGTTGGGAATCGCATTTTCTTCCGAGTTATACATAGTGCTTTATACTACACCTATGAGGAAAATATAATCAAAATCCTTGTAAGATAAAGAATGATATCACTTACATGAGAAGATAACTTAAGAACATTTGAAGTGTCATCATCCATGCGAACAGAACACAAACAAACAAAACACATATTAATACAGTTACACATTACATCGAAAACACTAAACACTTAATTTACATTAAATAAGTCATAGGCAGCCATTACACGGTCAGTCCAGATCACGATCCGATCAAGGTCACGGATCACGCCAGATTGATGGATCTTGGTGTGATTGAAACGACATTAGACGTTCACTCCAGATCACGTCAGTCCACTGCTCGCTACCATATAGTTAACACGCGTTTACAAGTGAAAATGGCTTCCGATAAGAAAAAAGTAGCAATAATTAATCAAAATTATAAATAATAATAATGAAATAATTAAAAAAAAAATAAGTAAATAAATAATTAATTAATAATAAAAATTAATTTAATTAATTAATAATAATTAATATTACTATTATTTTTATGTATTTCTTTATTTTTCTCTTCTTTTGAAGGTATTCACCCATCCCTATTATTATTATTATTTATTTATTAATTTAATTAATTAATTTATTTATTATTATTACTATTTTTTATTAATTTTATTAATTATTTAAATTATTATCATTATTATTATTTTTTTCATTCCAGTTAGAATGAAATCTTTTTCAGAAGACATGTCATCGCTATTGTCCGACTCGTCCGACTCCATCGCGGTGCGAACGCTGACTGACGTAAATTGACAAAACTTCACATTACACGGTCAATCTGGATCGCGATCCGTGGATCGCGATCATGGATTTCAAAAAATCTAGATATTTGTGATCCGATGTCGCGATCCGTCATTCCAAGACGTTACACGGTCAATCTGGATCGCGATCAATGATCACGATCACGGATCACGATCTGGACTGACCGTGTAATGGCTGCCATATAAATCAAAGAACGAAAAAGAATTCGCGCGGACATGTTGATTTTGCCATATTTTTTATTTAAGAGACAAATGAAGCAAAGCACATACTGCCAAAAAATGTAAGTGGCCAGTATCATTTTGTGGGCTTCGACATACAAACTTTTTGTTCTTTGGCATTCGCCTGTTTCTAGTTTTGAATTATGAATTTAAAAAAAAATAGGAGGGGAGAAAATACTTTCTCCCCTAGGGGAGAAAGTAAATCCCATATATTTTTGCCGCCCGCATATTCGTTCGCTTGGATTTACGTACTTTCTTTCCTTTTTTCAAGTAAGAACTAATATACTTTCCGAATAGGTGTAGTATAAATACTTTTTTCTGTACCATATCAAACCACAGGTAAAGTTACTTTAATTCTAAAACATCGACTAGGTACACAAAACAAGTTATTATGGTGCCGAGCTCAATTTGAAGTGTGCTCATCATCATACCATTGCGTATTCGAGATCCTTAACCCAACTAATCCACAGAGAAACCTGAAACTTGAAACCAATCTCCTAGAGATCGGCCGACTGCGCGGAACTAGTTTTTAGTGCCCAAGTGTTTGCGTAACACACAACACGACGAGAGAAAAATCAGGCGCAGGACCAACTATTTAAATGCCCATCCGACAGCATGGATCACCTTACTTTTCGGGCAATAAGGTGATCAGCCTGCTATGTCCTAACCTAACTAGAAACAACAACACAAAGTCGAACCCGGGACCTCCGGATAGTGAACCCATGGCTCAGACCACTGGATCACGAAGGTTTAAGGCCCGTATTTATAATCAGCACTTGAGACTGACAGTAAGTTTGAGCTCGTATCAGAAATGTCATTTCTGTACATCTATACCTGTCAAATCCATACTTAATACTGCTCTCGATCTTGAGATCGCTTTATAAATACGAACCTTAATCTTATACCACCCCACTATCAAATTCTTCGCAAAAAATATTCTAAAGTATTTTTTATCTTTTCAGATACAGTGCCACGCCCACCGGCACGGCCATGACACTTCCACTGAGGACCCTGATCTGACGGAGTTGGGGCCTCATCATGAGAACGGCACTCATCATGGAAAGGTACCTAAGACTGCTACACTTCTTTCAATTCATTGTGTCTTCTACCTGGGCACAGATAATACGAGGTGTAAGGGACAGCGTCCCGCAAACTTATAGATGTTGCTCAGTCAACGAAACTGAACAACTACCACCAGGATTTTTTTTCAGGAAATTAAAAAAAATATTTGCTTATTCATACAAAATGACCGGTTCGATCAGATTTCTATGGAAAAGCATTTTTTTTTCATTTCCTGAAAAAAAAACCTGGTGATAGTTGTTCAGTATCGTTGACTGAGCAACCCCTATCAGTTTGCGGGACGCTGTCCCTTACACCCGGTATAATACTATACTAACCTAGGTATAAGTTATAGGTGAGATACAAAGTTGAGTTAGATTGAATTCGGAATTGAGAAACCTTTGAAAAACTACTGTCTCTTATTTGATAGTGATTTGAATTTCGAAATCACTACTGAGACGTGAGAACCTACTGAAAATTATAAGTTCCCGATTCTATTGAAATCTGCAAAGTAAGTAACCCTAAGCGCAATGCAAGATAATTATCTGCTGTCATTTTCCTGAATATATCTCTTAGGTCACTAAGTACATCCGCAAGAAAACTTGATGCTACTCTAACCCGGAAACAAGCACACAGGTAGGTATGGGGATAATTTGGTTCAAGTTGTTATTGATTTTTTTCAATTTTATGACAATTTTATGCAATATGCCAGCGCCATCTAGGTTTGCTCGCATTTTGACCTTTTTATCGAGTATCGAGGTACGCTCTCTAGTATAGCGGTTAGTAGTTTTCTATAGAGTTAGAGTTAGAGTAGTTAGTCTATGGGTATGGGTAGATAAACTACCAAGCCTTAAACCAAACAAAAATGTTCCAGCAACTGTCACAAAACTTCCAAATAACATGTTATGCGGACTGTACCGAAACAGACTCAAAGAAATCCGTTGATTCAAAATGCGATAAACACTTGCCTGTGCCCGTTGAGAGTAAACTTTGATCTTGCCGCCTTTGCTTTGATTTCCAACTGAAAGATTCAAAGCGACGAGATTCGAAGCAGCTTTTGAGAGAAACGTGTTATTTGGAAATAGTTTTGGCTCGTTTGGGAAAATGAAGTGGGGGCGTGTTGGTGATTGGTGGCAGAATTAACTGTGCAATTATGTTTGATCGTCCGTTGACCACGTATAAATTAGCGCTTCAACTTAGCAGGAAAAAATATTTAGGATGTGGCTGTATCATGTGATGTAGGAACAGTTAGGGGCATGACAAATAGGAAGATGTGCGGCGCCGGTGCATCGCCGGTGCGTCATTTTTGTATAGAAACTTCAAATCAAGCTGCGCTGCGCAGACGTAAAATCGGCGCATCGCGGCGCGGCGACGCACCGGCGATGCAACGGCGCCGCACCGCTTCCTAAATGGTAATGTGAATGTGGGGAAGTCCGGCATACTTCATTATATAGGGTAAGACCGGCACACCACCGTCACAAAAAAATGGCTATTTTCTTTTTTCTAGCCTCATAATGCTACTAGCGCCATGGGATTTGAACTAACACCACAATACTGGTTTTATCGACCACAAAGTAATCCGCGCTCTTATTTAAATGTTAAAGTTATAGTCGTTAGACGGAGTTGCCCTGTAGACGGAATTCCCCACATTGACCTTACCAATGTTGATGATCTCTTCAGTGTTGAATAAAATACAGTCAAATAAACTTCTTCATCTTCACTCTGAAAATATGCTAATACAAGTAATTCCATTCAGGGTGGTTCAGTTACGTTTACTGAGCGACGGAGCTGAACATTTTTTTATTTAAACTCTTCTAACCTTACTTTATTAATGTCATTGTAATCTATGACTCGTATTTATAAAGCGATCTCAAGATTGAGAGCAATATTGAGTGCGGATTTGACAGGTAATTTTGTACTGGAATGACATTTATGATACGAACTCAAACTCGCTGTCACTCTTGAGAGCTGATTATAAATACGGGCCTATGTTTAGCCTCTTAGTTTTAAAGACACAATCCCTTACACCCTGTTTTTACAACCCTTTATTTCCTCAGGAACACGGAGGCTGGTCGCAGTGGAGTGAATGGTCGCTCTGCTCACGGACCTGTGATGGTGGTGTGTCACGTCAACTCAGAACTTGTGCCAACCCAGCTGGTTGCAGAGGGGAGCCTGTCCGGTACAAGATATGTAATATGCAGGTGTGTGTACAAGACATATTATTATAGCGAATGGCTACGAATTTTATTTTAAAATGTTACAGCGTATTCAGGACAAGAATCAAATACTCGTATGTAGTGATTTAGGGATTTTTAGCAAGCGATAGCAAAATTTATGTAGGTTTTTCCATGGATGTGGCGTAAAACGTTTTTTAATTACTCTGTGCCTATCATATTATTATATTCATAATAAAGAATATATATTTTGAAAAAAGAAAAATAATAAGAAACATGTTAGATAGATAATAAAACAGAGAATACATTCAAGAATCCATGAATAGAAACTTGGAAGGCACGGAATAGTTGACTTTGAAGATAGAACATGTGATGCTATTAATAATAACAAAGTAAATAAAACATCGCAAAAGTTTCCGAAAAATATCAGACCTCGTATAATTTACCCAAGTTTATGGGAAGAGGGAGGGTGAAGACGGGACAGAAGGGTGGGGGGTAGACAAACTACCGCTGCGGGAATGTTATAGTTATAACAATGTGATTCTCAATAAAACTAGTTGGTAACTTCCAGAAGTTGTGTACTTGGCGGGCGCCTGTCACACCGTCGCGTAAGGGATGTAAAAAAATTATTTAAAAAAATATTTTATTACCAAAACATTCACATATTATAATATTATTCACAATTCTCAAATTCGCTCTTTGGCAAAAGGGGACATTCCGTGGATTGTGCATTGCAAAACGCACAATCCGCGAAAGATCCTTTTATTTTGGCAATCACCAAACTAAACGGCCAATTGTCGAACTCGTTAAAATACCAGGTGTAAGGGACAGCTTAACGCAAACTGCCAGGGGTTGCGCGATCAGTTCATGAAACTTAACAACTTTGATCAGATTGCATTTATCTCTAGCCTAGAGAGATATATTATACTAGCAGTCGAGTGATTCAATTTGGTATGATAAGCTGTATCTAAGAAAAAAATCTACTATATTCCGAGCCGAAAAGTAGCAAAAGCAAAGCAAAACTTTTTTTGTCTCTATTTATGATACTTTTCAGCTCGGAATATAGTGTTTTGCCATGCCTTTAAAAAATCATAATTAATTAATTACTTTACAATTTCTTATCATTATGATGAAAATATTCTTCAAATAAGATGATCTATCATAAAAAATTAAGAAACTGGTACCTTAGATACAGCTTATCATCATCATCATCATGGGGTGCCATCTTCATATTGAAGTTTGGAGGTCGGCATGCGGTATTCCCTCCGGTCCTGGGATAGTCTCTTCATACCGAATTTAAATCCGTGCCATAAAACTAAATAAACAGTTTATGGCACGCTTCGGTGTTAGTGCACCCAAGTTTGACTCGTGTCGAAGCCAGCAAGTGGCGAACTATTAATCATAGGGCATTCCCGTAGTCGTCGCTGAGAGGCAAGTTTGCACCTCAGTTCTTGTAACGGTTAACTTACTATACTATAGGATACAAAATCACGCTTATATCCGTCGAGGGGTAAGCAGAGTGTTAACGGCCTAACAAAACGGTGTTGCGTTACAAATTTTGAGGTTATATCAGATTGGATTTTGTCGTGTGGATTTCGAGTCGATCGACCCGATGAACCCTGGTGACAGAGTTTATAAACCGCCTAATATAATAGCATGGCTAATAAGTCTCCGTCATGGTTTTTGTAACGACCATTATCAGAGACAGCGACCGAGACCGACGGCTTAACATGCCCTCCGAAGCACGGAATCCTTTTTCTTTTCGGACAATTAGATGATTCAGCCTGCAATGTCCTAACCAAACTGGAGAAAATCTCACAAAGTAATAACTTCAACTTCAACTTTGCGTTCCTCCCCTGGGAATCGAACCCAGGACCACCGAATGGAAAGCTCACTGGTTCACGAAGTCAAACTATTAATCACGGGGCATTCCCGTAGTCGTCGCTGGAAGGCAAGTTTGCACCTCGCTACTTGTAACGGTTAACTTTCTATACAGGGTGTTATATAGGAAGTTGTACAAAGTGTTAACCCTTACATCCTGTATAATAAGCACTTTATACAACCTGATAGAATAGTGTTTATTCTATCACCCTGAATAAAAATACCTTTATATACCTAACCTTCCTATTTTTCCCCAGCCCTGCCGTGCTAACTCCAGCTTGCTAGATGAGGACGTGTGGCGCGAGCAGCAGTGCAGCGGGCATGATTCCACGCCATATGGAGGCGAGCTGTTCCACTGGAGAGCTCATAGCGATGATGATGAGCCTTGCGCTTTGACCTGTAGGGGAACTCCACAGCATAGTGGCCAGAGGCCTGAACCGGTAAGCGCAAAAAAAAAAAACATGAGCGAAGCGAGCAAAAGTTTTTACGATAGTTATCTAAACGCCATAGCACAGAATAGCAAGCAAAAACATTTTAAACACAATTAAAAGACATGAAAGTACTCAAAGAAACGTGAGTGAAGCGAGCAAAACATTATACCGTAGTTACCAAAACACAATACGAGCGGGGCAAGCAAAACATTTTCAGACACAACGTAGGAAAAGATGCAATGTTCTAAAATGCACATGAGCAAAGCGAGCGAAATTTTTTACTACCTAAGAATATTACATAAGAACTGTGAATGACCACGACTCCACATCGTATAGAAAGCGTTTTGAGAGCTTATCTGTTTCTATAAAAAAAAAACATTATTATTTCAGACTGCATCTCAAGACGAGGATGACAGGGTGGTGATCGCCGTGCTGGCAGCGAGGGTATCAGATGGGACGAGGTGCAGGCCAGGCAGCTTGGATATGTGCATCGATGGAAGATGTCAAGTAAGCTAGTTGTTATACAATTTTCAGGATTTTTTACTGGGTATAAATATTTAATTTTCAATCGTTCTATCGTCAACAGGTTTTATGATAATCCGTTTTTATTCCACAGTTGGTTGAATCATGGAGGGTGTACTGAAGTCTATCCAACCTAAAGCATATTTAAAACCTACTACAGTTCTATTATATTTAATTCATGTATCTATTAATTAATCTCCTAACATGGCCAATGATATCGTCTAGTACCCTATTACGTTGTGAATGTTAGTAACCCATATTCTTTTAAGTGAAAAGACAAATACAAATGAATCCTTGATACTATAACGTCTTAAAAAGTTTTATCAATTATGTTATATTAGTAAAATAATATCACAATAAAAATTTCCTGTTACAACAATTCCTGTTACAACACTGCGTTATCAAGATACTTGCTATATGAAATATCACTGGGTGTCCAATACTAATGAGAGATTATTACATATTTTTTTATAGTAACATTACTCAGCAAGATCACAGTTCGTCTTTTCATTCAAAATAAATGTTATAAAATTGTTTGGATGTCTTTAATTCAAAAGTACTATTTATTGGTTTGTACATACTATGAACAATAGTTGTTTAAATCAAGCAAAACATACAAGCTAAACTATAACACCTTAAATAGTCGGGTCATGTCAGTTATAGAACAAACATATTTGTTTTTGCTTTAAAATGGCCACCCCTCCTTCCGTGGCGAGGAGTTATTTTGTTTTGTGGACCCTCCTCTGATTTGCAAATACTAAGAAAGGTTATTTTATCATATTTGTCCTCTCTTATAAAATGAAATGTGAATAAGTTTAAAAAGTATTTTCCTACGGCAAATCACATTTGTCGGGGTCGACTTTTCCTGACTGGGCCCCCGTCCAGCAACCTTCTTTTCACCTGGCTTCTATCATTTACATTTACATTCTAAGAGCCTGTGTAATTTCCAAACAACACATTGCAAAACCAAAGCTACAAGTGGGCTTTTATAAACAAATACATAAATACGTGACAATAGAGATGAATAGCAAGCTGTCCCTTAGCTTGATAGATTTATGTTTGTTCTCAAAAATGCTAAGGCTCTGTTCAAACCATGATTCTATTGATAAGCCAAAGGTGGTGAAAAGGTAAACTTTTTATTGAATTTACATTTATAATCTACTGAATTTACATGGAACTTCAAGCTTTAAGGTCTTCCTTTTAGTCTGTCTGTCAACCTTCCTACACTATGGAGTAAGTATCTTATCTCTCAAGATAATAATGCATTCTACATTATATGATAGTCTTTTCATCTTAAAGACTCAGCTTGTTCTTAAGCTGTAGCAAAATTCTTATGCTTTTTAAACTCCATTAATTAAAATTGAATCATTACATATAAAATTCTGTTAATTAGGTAAGTTAAATTTACTTTACAACTTCTATCATATTTTGTATTAAAATTGTGTTTCTTAGAGAATTAATATATTCAAACCAATAACAATAGATAAAATCTAGATTTTAGTCTTAAATCAAGATAAACAAATAGTGAATCAGCAAACATGTTTTCATAAATAATGCTTTCTCTTTTACATTTATTTTATACTGACTGAATCTTGCAGCATAAAGTTACCTGAATTTTGGTATTATTTTATGAGTTAAATTGTTTAATTAAGTACTTCCAAACAAATTGATAAACTGAATTTTGCAAAATCTTAGAGTTCTCACTCAGATTATCTCTCTGAATTATATTCTTTATGAATCTTGTTCACAAAATAGTACTCTTATCTTTATAGTAAAGAAGTAACTATTGGAATGACTTCACTCCTTGTTAAACAAGATTATCAAAAAACCAATATTTGGTGATCTGTCTAAGAATTTCCAAAATATTTCATCTTATAAAATTAATTATTTTATCAATCAAATAGTTCTAAAATTTGAAGTTAGATCCTAAGATCTTAAACCTATTACAGAACCTATTAGAAAATCACTTACGATTGATACTAACAACCTCCCTAACAAAATATTCGATCTAATTATTTCCTATTTCCTTCTATCTTGTCTAATTCCTAACAGCTACTGTGATGATTCAAACTAGGGACAGATCCCACATTTAGATTCTAAGTGTGTGGTGTGTATGTGTAGTGTTCAACTGCATCTTAGCCAAAATGCTGTGAACCCTAAGTCTAGTCGATATGTGCGAGATGAGAGGTCTCGACTTATGTACCTATTTCCTATTCCTCGGCCCTACGAGATCCCGCGCCAAAGGTTATACATGGCACCTGGATGGCCTCAGGACCTCACGTGTGTAATGTGGAAGACTGAATCAAGAATACAATGACAATTGTACATGGGCAGTACCAACGGGGCTGGTTGACACAAATCCTCATGGCAGATTGACATGATACTCCTGAACAGAGAGCTCTAAAGTCACTGACGCGACCAGATGTCCAGCTCCAATGACATCTTCAATAGCTGTTTGGATAAGATGTATAGTCGAGTCAAGAAGTGGTTACGAGAAACGATTTATACATCCAATCCCATGGATTCATACGTTTGCTAAAACAAAAGACTCTACTTTCCCCATTTCCATGTGACCTTAATGGCTGACGAACAAACAAAGCATTCACCAAGACATAGTCTCGAAAAACACTCCGCATGCACCCCTTCCAATATGATCAAATTAAGAAATTTTCACAAAAATACAACAAATGACTCTAAGAATTACACAAGAAACCACCATGAAAGCAAATCCATAATTACCAGCAAATCGTATGAACCGTGTCAAAGCCAAAAGCTTTCCTCCCCGAATTCCATCTTGTATCGACTTATATACCGTTTAGTCATGTGATCACATTTCCAGTCACATGTCTCGAAAATTTGATCACGTGGTATCTTTTCCTCGAATATTTCGCAGTTCTAAATTCAAATATTGCCTCCGTTGTCCAGTGGTCCGAGCCACTGGCCCCGATTCAGAGATCCCGGGTTCGATAATCTTATTCAATTATTTTCTTTAAAGTTTTGATGTATTCTATCTTACTTTTCTATTGATTTATATTACTATGTAATGCAGGTTTTCTTTTTAGAGCAAGTAATGTCTCAAAAGATAAAGATTTCGTGCCTCGGAGAGCACGCTATGTCGCCGCCTCCTACAGTGGCCGCTACACCGTCCATGTCAAATAACCTCAGCTGCGCTACAAGACATACATACATACATACATACATACATACATACATACATAAATCACGCCTTCATCCCAAAAGGGGTAGGCAGAGCGCAAAACGACCCAAAGTCCTTCCTCCACGTCTGACAAGTTCCAGGGCCATTATAGGTGTTTATGGTAGTATATCGCCACAGTCACAGGCCATCAGCCCATCACCCAATCCGCAACACACCGAAACCCTCGAATCCCCCAGCAGACTCTCACAGCACGCCCAGGAGGAAACGCAGCTGGCACATTCTATGTTTCACTATTGAAAAATAAGTTATTATAAATTACTGGCTGATTATACTAGACAACTACAAAAGCCATTAGGTTCAACAAAAGAAAAATAAAGAAGACCATTTGAATCACGTGATATCAATTTCCTCGAATTCTTTATCATTCCATATTCAAATAAATTACTGCCTTTACTGGCTGGTTTTGTTTCTTCAAATTATAAGTAAAATCTGATCACGTGGTCTGTAAAATATGATCACGTGGTCTGTATTCTTAAGCATCGTACTTCGAAATTTAAAATTTGTTCTTTTCGCGCGTTTTCACATTTTCTAAAGGAGAATGCTATTTTTAGGCCAATAAAGGATACCGCCCAATTTCGAACTTTTATAATTTATTTGTTAAACTAAGAATCTGGAATTAATAGCTTCAATTAGTAAATGAAAAACATACTTTCAATTAAATTAATATCTTTATTTATTTTGTAAAATAACATTACATGTATGAAATACTTATATCTATAAGGTGTTTCAGTACATTCACCCCTCTTCAAATTCAAAATGGTAAGAAGAATGGCGAATTTGAACCAATTCCTAATTTAAATATGTAAAAGATTTTGCTCCTCTCTCCAAAAATGCATTTGTTGTGTGTGTGTTCAATGTCCCAAATGAATAACAACCATAATGCTAAATATGAAATTCAAAATTTTTGATTACCCCAAGTTTATGAATAAAATCTATTCAACGAGGTTGAATCCCTAATCTGCGCAACGATTGGTTCGTGACGTCAATCGGATCAGAAGGTTCCAAAATATAAAAGCATTCTACCAAATCTCGCATTTTCTGATTTGAAATAGGATTCATCTATATTTTCCTGCACAAACTAACAATACCCCATAATGTCGAATCTTTTTCCATGCATAAATCGAAATAATCTATTTTAATCTCATATCTGTCATTATTTCGTTAACCATAATGGTTACTGTTAACCCATAAATACATTGCGACACAAACTTTTGAAATGAAACTAAAATTTAGTTTCTACTAGTATCTCAATAATCATTATGTCGTTTATTATGTTAAAGTTGATTGGCGAAGAAAGTGGCATTATCCTTTTCTTTTTTGTAAATTACCTTTTGGGTCGCAGTGAAATATGGATTGTGTAGAGAAAGATCATTGGCTATTTGTTTAGTCTTAAACTCATATGAACCACTGTTAAACACAGTACTTGACTTCTGTCTTAACCTAGCTCCGACAGTTCATATAAATTTATTTCCGTGTGTGGTGTTATTTAGAGAGACTTGCAATATCTTGCGGTCAAAATTAGTAAATTATGATATCTGCTTGAGCAATCCAAATTTTCACCATCAACATTCATTCATTTTCCTTTTATTGCGTCTCTTTCTCTGATTCATATACTCAATAAAACATCACAACTACCCTTAATTTTGACCTTTTATAATCTTAGAACTTTAATTTAGCTATATTCCTATACTGAAAACACCTCTTCTGAAAAATTTAAACTAAAAAAAAATAAAACTTTGTCCTTTTCATAAAATAGGTATTTTTATTATTCTTTTTAAAATTATCACATTATAGTTTGCATTACAAATTATTGTTTGTATCTTTTCAGACTTATCTAAAAAGAAAGAATACCTTCAGGAATTCTCAATATCTCACTCTTCCTTGAACGCATGATACTTTTTATAACTTATCTATTATCTATTATAACTTAAATAAAACCTTGTGGTGCAACTGTCTCCAGTCTTTTATCATTAAATTATTTACAATTCTAATTAAATATTCTCAATGTCTCTGGTAGGTATCTGAATTTCAAATTAAAATTCTTTACTTCCAGATTTAATATAGGTAACTTATTAGCCTAATTGTATATACAGTTAGTACTTACGTAATAGAATTATAAAAATTCTATGCTAGATTCAAGTTATATCTCTGACTTCTCCGGAATGCAATTCTCTAGTAATCTTAAGGTTTACTGAATTCATCAAGTCACAATTATATGCGACGACACCCCCCCGTTCTAACAACTCTGCAGTCACCCCTCTGTCTCAACAACCCTGCAGACACCCCTCTGTCTCAACAACCCTGCAGACACCCCTCCGTCTCATCGTCTCAAACAACCCTGCAGACACCCCTCTGTCTTAACAACCCTACAGACACCCCTCTGTCTTAACAACCCTACAGACACCCCTCTGACTTAACAACTCTGCAGACACCCCTCCGTCCTAACAACCCTGCAGCTATAGCGAGATTCCTAATACATACATACATAAAACCACGCTCTTATCCCCAACGGGTAGATAGCGCAAACAATCCACACAAAGACCACTCCAAAGTCTTGACGCTACCACAGATGCTTATGCACGTTGTTACAGTGTCGGCCGCCAGCTCATTTCTCAAACCGCAACACACCGAAATCTTCGAATCCCTTGCTGGTTTAACTTAGCTTAGATTTCTTTTGATTACTCTCTGGGTTTGATTCCTGAAACAATCAACTTACTTTTACTAACAAATAATTTATAATGAAAACTAAAACAAATCTCATTTTCTTAACACTGATCAGATGTTTACCTTATTTTACTTTAAAATTATGATTATGAAAATAATTTGAGATTAGATTCCTTACCTTACTGAACAAAAAATCAGAATTGATAGATAAGGTAATTTACCACCTTATCAGTTTACCGTTTTCTTATCACCAGATACCGTTACCTCAGGTCTAATTTTACCCTACATTCTTTTACCTGTTACCTTTTTTTAAGAAGAATAAAATAAAAACAAGTGTTTCAGCCGCATTCTTTTAACAGTCTGTCTTCCTATTTAAAAGTTTACAGCTGATAAACACAACCACTGAAGTTCTGTGTTATCTTAACCACTGAAGTTCAGTGTTACCTTGAACCACTGAAGGTCACTGTACCTATACCTTTTTTTTATAACAACCTTTCCGCCGATTACCTTTCTGGAAAACAAAACATGTAACAATTAGTTTTTTAGGAAAGCCGCCCTACTCCCCACTAACTAATTTTAATCTAGTCAATTTTGACATTTACAACTTTTAAAATTTATATCAAAATCTAGTGTTAATTAATAAAATTGACTTATGGTATAAATTTAGTTAGGCTTTCCCCGTTGCCCAACGACCTACATTTTCTTTTTCTCTCTTTATTTAATCTTAAAAATAATAATTTTATTTTATACAATTTCAAACTTAACTATGACAATTTTTTTATTCTACCATCTCTTTTGTAGTTAATAAATTGACATTCTTTCCCTTGACGTCGTAAGTTCCTGTCATTTTCTATAATTCTGGGCTATCTCCTTCCTTTTGTTGTCTGAGGTTTTGTTGGACGACTAAACAAACAGCATTCGCAATTATTAGAACAATTCCTATTTACTTATCCAGAATCTGAAAACATAGCTCTATTAATAATGAATTCTTACAGGGAAAATTGATTTGCATTTGAATTTTATTTGTACGAAATTTAAACACTATTTACACCTTTAAATAAAAATTAATAGGTTTCAAAACAACTCCTATCAAATTGATTATTTGTATTTATCTCTCCACTCTTCCGTTTCAACAGCAACAAATTGTGTGACTATTATGAAATAATCACACTTTCCCGTATGGTAAATTAATAGATACATGAAAAATGATAACAGATTACTGTTTAAACAGTTAGTAAAGGAATTTAATCAGAAAATTCATCATTCTATACTATTCTAGTCCTGTCTTATCTTATTTTATTAAATCCTGGTCACGGCACCAAATTGTACTGAAGTCTATCCAACCTAAAGCATATTTAAAACCTACTACAGTTCTATTATATTTAATTCATGTATCTATTAATTAATCTCCTAACATGGCCAATGATATCGTCTAGTACCCTATTACGTTGTGAATGTTAGTAACCCATATTCTTTTAAGTGAAAAGACAAATACAAATGAATCCTTGATACTATAACGTCTTAAAAAGTTTTATCAATTATGTTATATTAGTAAAATAATATCACAATAAAAATTTCCTGTTACAACAATTCCTGTTACAACACTGCGTTATCAAGATACTTGCTATATGAAATATCACTGGGTGTCCAATACTAATGAGAGATTATTACATATTTTTTTATAGTAACATTACTCAGCAAGATCACAGTTCGTCTTTTCATTCAAAATAAATGTTATAAAATTGTTTGGATGTCTTTAATTCAAAAGTACTATTTATTGGTTTGTACATACTATGAACAATAGTTGTTTAAATCAAGCAAAACATACAAGCTAAACTATAACACCTTAAATAGTCGGGTCATGTCAGTTATAGAACAAACATATTTGTTTTTGCTTTAAAATGGCCACCCCTCCTTCCGTGGCGAGGAGTTATTTTGTTTTGTGGACCCTCCTCTGATTTGCAAATACTAAGAAAGGTTATTTTATCATATTTGTCCTCTCTTATAAAATGAAATGTGAATAAGTTTAAAAAGTATTTTCCTACGGCAAATCACATTTGTCGGGGTCGACTTTTCCTGACTGGGCCCCCGTCCAGCAACCTTCTTTTCACCTGGCTTCTATCATTTACATTTACATTCTAAGAGCCTGTGTAATTTCCAAACAACACATTGCAAAACCAAAGCTACAAGTGGGCTTTTATAAACAAATACATAAATACGTGACAATAGAGATGAATAGCAAGCTGTCCCTTAGCTTGATAGATTTATGTTTGTTCTCAAAAATGCTAAGGCTCTGTTCAAACCATGATTCTATTGATAAGCCAAAGGTGGTGAAAAGGTAAACTTTTTATTGAATTTACATTTATAATCTACTGAATTTACATGGAACTTCAAGCTTTAAGGTCTTCCTTTTAGTCTGTCTGTCAACCTTCCTACACTATGGAGTAAGTATCTTATCTCTCAAGATAATAATGCATTCTACATTATATGATAGTCTTTTCATCTTAAAGACTCAGCTTGTTCTTAAGCTGTAGCAAAATTCTTATGCTTTTTAAACTCCATTAATTAAAATTGAATCATTACATATAAAATTCTGTTAATTAGGTAAGTTAAATTTACTTTACAACTTCTATCATATTTTGTATTAAAATTGTGTTTCTTAGAGAATTAATATATTCAAACCAATAACAATAGATAAAATCTAGATTTTAGTCTTAAATCAAGATAAACAAATAGTGAATCAGCAAACATGTTTTCATAAATAATGCTTTCTCTTTTACATTTATTTTATACTGACTGAATCTTGCAGCATAAAGTTACCTGAATTTTGGTATTATTTTATGAGTTAAATTGTTTAATTAAGTACTTCCAAACAAATTGATAAACTGAATTTTGCAAAATCTTAGAGTTCTCACTCAGATTATCTCTCTGAATTATATTCTTTATGAATCTTGTTCACAAAATAGTACTCTTATCTTTATAGTAAAGAAGTAACTATTGGAATGACTTCACTCCTTGTTAAACAAGATTATCAAAAAACCAATATTTGGTGATCTGTCTAAGAATTTCCAAAATATTTCATCTTATAAAATTAATTATTTTATCAATCAAATAGTTCTAAAATTTGAAGTTAGATCCTAAGATCTTAAACCTATTACAGAACCTATTAGAAAATCACTTACGATTGATACTAACAACCTCCCTAACAAAATATTCGATCTAATTATTTCCTATTTCCTTCTATCTTGTCTAATTCCTAACAGCTACTGTGATGATTCAAACTAGGGACAGATCCCACATTTAGATTCTAAGTGTGTGGTGTGTATGTGTAGTGTTCAACTGCATCTTAGCCAAAATGCTGTGAACCCTAAGTCTAGTCGATATGTGCGAGATGAGAGGTCTCGACTTATGTACCTATTTCCTATTCCTCGGCCCTACGAGATCCCGCGCCAAAGGTTATACATGGCACCTGGATGGCCTCAGGACCTCACGTGTGTAATGTGGAAGACTGAATCAAGAATACAATGACAATTGTACATGGGCAGTACCAACGGGGCTGGTTGACACAAATCCTCATGGCAGATTGACATGATACTCCTGAACAGAGAGCTCTAAAGTCACTGACGCGACCAGATGTCCAGCTCCAATGACATCTTCAATAGCTGTTTGGATAAGATGTATAGTCGAGTCAAGAAGTGGTTACGAGAAACGATTTATACATCCAATCCCATGGATTCATACGTTTGCTAAAACAAAAGACTCTACTTTCCCCATTTCCATGTGACCTTAATGGCTGACGAACAAACAAAGCATTCACCAAGACATAGTCTCGAAAAACACTCCGCATGCACCCCTTCCAATATGATCAAATTAAGAAATTTTCACAAAAATACAACAAATGACTCTAA
>JARACY010003204.1:0-35170 GCA_029255725.1 Scrobipalpa atriplicella
GAGAGAGGCATCATTATGAACGTCGTATTCTTCATTGCTGAAGGTCGTGTCCGTCTTGAGTCTTTTGTGTTTCCATTCCTTCCTGTCCTCGGCTTTCCTTATAGCTGTTGTGATTTGGAGTCCAGTGAGCTTGGTGACCTGATCCGTCCATCGGGTAGGGGATCGTCTTCTAGACCTTTTACCATTCACCTTCCCGACGACAACAAGTTTTTCTAGGTTTCCTGGTTCTCTGCGTGCAATAAGACCAAAGCAGCCAAATTAGAGCCACGTGAACCATATTCGTAACTGTGGCTGCCGTTATCATCAAAACGTAGTAGGTAGACCACCAGCTAGATGGACTGATGATAAATTAAACTGGCAATCGCGGGGACACAGTGGATGCGAGAGGCACAGAACCGGTGTATGGTGAACAAAAGAAAAGAGGCCTATAGTGCCTATACTCAGCAGTGGGTAAGTAGATGTAGGCATATATAGATAGATAGATAGAACCATATTCATAATGAGATAGCTTTACTGGGATCTATTTTCTTTATTTACATATTTACAAGTAAAAGTGCTTTAAATAGCCAGATAAGTAAGGGTAACACAGCTTAAAATAAATATAAATTATCACTAAGACTTAAAAATAGAATAAGTCATTCAGCGCGTCTCCATCATACATAGTCCCCAGAAGTCGCCAATAGTGTAGTCTCGCTTTACTTGAATACCAAGATTAATATCCAGTTTTTGACTTCATAATATAAGACGAGACAAACAGTTATGTCTCGACTAGAGCCTGGGAAGAAAAACACGCTTCCATTCATAAAACTTGCAAGACATAACCCATTCTTTATTCAAGCATATTAACACTGACACTGCCATTATTGTTACTTAAGGCACAGAAGTTAAGACTTAGAAAAGTCTTCGTTAAAAATATATTTTAATACAACACCAATCCTGAAGCACTACCCCATGGGGTAGTGGATAGGGACGATGCCTCCTGCAGGAGGTCATGGTTCAAATCCCACCACGTACGAACGTTTATTCGGCGCTTACGGTGAAGGTAAACATCGTGAGGAAACCTGCACACACGAAGACATTCAAGGGTTGTGTGTGAAGTCGACCAATCCGTAATGGGCCCACGTGGTCGACTAAAGCTCGATCGCCCTATTCAGGGTAGGCTTAATATTCTACCCCTCGGTGGGGGTATATATGAGCTGATGATAATAGTTTTTTTTTCGCAAAGTTTGCTTGTGTTGGGACAAGAAAGAACCCTGTTAAGTGGTGGTAGCGCCTTAATGTTGCCTACTGTTGTAAGAGACTTTACCAACTTATTTTACTTCGCACGTTTAACAGGGAGCTTTGTGACTGCCCGAGTTTTTTAATTAGCTGAGTTACTTTGTCTTTGCTTTGTATTTCGTTCTACACCTTTCTTTCCATTTTCAGTCCTTGCAAACTTTTTTTACAGGACAGAGTTCTGTAAAATTCAAGATTTCAAAGTGCATAGGTAACATGCACATTTTTTTTTTTTTTCTGAGATTTTCGTTTTGTTGTTTTGCATAAAAAATTGATCATACAATATTATTTTCTATCGATTCGTTAAGGGCACGACTTACTTAACTAAATCTTGACTAACATTATTGCCATCCCTATCTGTTCTTTCATGATAGAAAATTACAGGTATAGTATAGACATTATATCGTGATTTTTGCTACTTCGAATCGCTACCTTTGAAGCGCTCCCTTTCCCGTAACAACTACGTGACTCTATGTATTTGCAAAAAAATATGAATTTAAATCACAATATCTAAGATGCATTTTCCAGATTCAAAACACATAAAGACATGTCATGTTCGCTGCACATGCACAGAATCATAAATAGCCATAATGCCCGCTCGTATGGTTTCTAAGCGTAGTTGAAGAGATTCTGCACATAATTGTATTAGTACAATGACGTAGGAAAGTGGTTACAACGTGCAGCAAGCCATATGAGTTCCGGGCGGAGATTGTGGTTTGGTTACCTAATTTTTGATTTGATTATTGTATGGGGAGTTACGTGAATTCAGTCAAGCGTAACAGATGAAGTTAAGGTGAGTTTAGGGAAATAGGGAACGATACCCAATTATCTTCTTATTTATTCTTATTCGATAAAACGACTTTACAAAAAAAAAGTGATCGTTGAGGTAGAGTTTTTTTTTTTTTTCAACCCACCACCTATAGTTTTGTCTACCGGGTGCATCTTATAGGCCTGCTGGTCAAATAAATGACGACCACCGCCGAAAACTGCAACCTCAACCATATCTTTGTAACCATTGATTTGAGAAGTCGCTGGGAATCGCTGGCACTTTACTATTCTGTGTTTGTAACCTAGTAGAGAATCAACACTTCGTGCCAATCCGTCTATCTCACGAGCTCTAGAAGGGACGGTCCGAGACTCAGAACTCTGTCTGGGAAACAGAAACAATCATCTGATAACTATCATCCCTGCTGATGATACCTAATTAATGACATTGTCTTTAGGGGACATACAGATAGTAGAAGAATTGATCCATGGATTGCATCGGACCAACGAATCACAGTTATTTGTGGAAAAGGCCAAAAACAAAGGTTGTCCTACTATTTGGTATGCCTTTGCAGAGTGTTATGTATTTTATTGAAACAGATAATGATGATAGTGATTTGCGTTTATACGATAAACTGAAAATCACAATGCTGTGTTATTAGTAATTTACGACTTAGTTCCATGCTCGAGCACCTACATCAATTAGCATGATCTGCATAATTGTAACGAGGCATGAATATTAACCACACCTTTCAATATCTGCATTTGTAATTGTATTAATTTCAGGTGTGTTAGATGTACCGACTGATTAAATCAGGTGGCAGTGTTTTGAAGTATAACCACGACGCCTATTTCTTCCACCAAGCTAATGTGGTCTGTTCTTTTCCTATTTTAAAGAAATTGCAGGAGCACCGACTTATCTTCATTGTGGCAATATTTGGAACTATTTGGCTAGGTAAGGTTTTTTTTTTTTTATATATTATTTATTTGTTGCACTTTTCATCATGGTCATGATCACATAAGTACTTACACTAAATGAGTAACACAAACAAAAGCTCAGCTATTTGACCGACAGGAATGTAGTGATTACAGCTATAGTGGCGACTTTGACAGATGAACAGATATCTCGGTTTAACTTTAACTGTATGAACTCGTATTAGTGGTTTAGTATGACGTTAGTTTTTTTATAAGTACCAACAAAGATGATGTAAAAGCTGAAACTATTACATTTCTCATCGACAACAAACATCTAACAATCAAACATAATTCCCTAGAAAGTGAAAACAACGATTAGCAATTCAATGCAGCACCGTGATAGCAATAGGAATTAATCTCGGGTTTTTTGTTACAATTATAAAGCAGTTATCGTAGCGCTATTACTTACTTACTCTCGATTGTATCGAAGTGGATAAATCGATAGAAACATCTTGGATCCAATAATATCTATGTTTCAAAATTATGACAATATTATGAAATTGGGTACCAGCAGTGCTTGATTCTACGACTCTAGAATACCATTCCATCAACATTCCATCGATCTAGTCCACACCCAACCCGACGAAATTATTGATCCCTTAAAGATTTTCGCAGAATATGTACTTAAGAGATCAAGGATTAAGTCAAATCGGACTGTGGTAGTTGAATAAAGATAAAGAGTGATGGAACTCAAATCAAAATAGCAAAGTTGATCTGGTCTTATAAAATCCGTAGATGAAGGGAATGGAAATTTGTAATATATCTATGATAGAAATAGCAGCTCGTAAATTATTACCCTAAAAAATCTATTTTAAAGATTTCATGGTCTATGAAAAAATCTTGATTGGAAGTAAGTAGTATCGCATACCAAATGACACGAAATATAAAATACAATAGCATGTTACACACCATCGGCTAAATCATAAGCAAAGATAGGATCTTTGCAAATTTTACAGCATCATTCGAGGAAAATTTCACCACTTACGGCAAATTCTTCATAATACTATTCAAAAGTCGTGTTTAATTTAGTACGACGCGGTTCTCAATGAATGTGGGTGGGGGCGCTGCAGTATAAGGAGAACCGTAGGTCTATGAGGAGAACTGTCAAATCAAAGTCAAATCTCAAGATGGCGGCGTTAGTTCCTTTTTTCGCCACATTCATTTAAAGCGTGGTCGTGGTGCAGTGCGCTTTGTTTGACAGCGATTCCGAGTTCTGACTTTCTGAGAAGCATTTCTTGACTAATAAGGTGCAGTAAACCGATGATTATCTAATTATGATCTATTGCATTGCTTCATGCAACACTGATTGCACCGATTGGTTGAATTGGAAATACAATAAAAACGTAGTATTTATGTACATTTTTATCTTTTTTGGATTACGATCCAAAGTTACCAAGTTTAGTAACTTACATATATACCTACGTAAAACCATTTCTGAATCTCTTAAAGGTAACGATAGACTGTTTTTGCCATCTGACAAAGAGGCTAGCTATATTGACAGGTTGTCATCGCCTAAAATATAACACACCGAAACTCTTACACTCTATTGTTCATCAGGAAACGTTTTAATAACTACCTACGCTACGCCTAAAATTATTTATCTTTAGACGCAACATTATTATTGAATTGTAATAAGACGTCGACATTAATAAATACCTATCTACACTAATTAAATATTCAAGTCTAATTTGTAATCATATCAATTACTCATTTTCTAAGGCTCGTATTTATAAAGCGCTCTTAAGATTGAGAGCAATATTAAGTATGGATTTGACAGATCGTTTGGTACTGAAATGACATTTCTGATACGAACTTAAACTGGCTCTCACTTTTGCGAGCTAATTTTAAATACGGGTCATCAAAACTTTGGCGAAATACGAAGAGAGTGAAATCTTCTCTTGTGTATGTATATTCATACAAATATAATAAAATGCATGACATGACATGCATATTTCTACAATGATCAAAACTAACATGATTGACTAAAAAAAGATTTGACGTAGGATGAGTAGACGAATTTTTGATATATGCTACAAACTTTTATTTTCATTTACCAAAACCGGAATTGCTAAAGGCTTTCTTAAATGTATTTGATTGTCTAACCGCAATTGTAATTTGGTTTATTATGTAGGTACTTATACTATGTATGTATGTATATGTAAGTTTACGTAAGTGAAAACATACATTTGATATTTTTCTACACTTCATAAACTTAGAAATGGGCTTCAGAGTGATTAATAAGTTACGTATGTACGTGGTTTCTTTTCATTTTTGTCTTTCATATTTTACCTATTTAGCTTGACAAACATGATCACAGAATATTATAATAGTGACATGACGTAGATGGTCTATTGACACGTGCAACATTAAGGGGATCTCCGGTGCACGCCAGCGCCCTCATCAGTAAAAGAATCATTACTCACTGAAAACGCAATGAATCGAAAATCCGGTAAACTAGATTGTCGCTGACTGCCTTTAACACATTGTAAATAAGTATTTTGCATTGGGCTACAAAATTAAGAACCTTTCGCGTGTAAAAAACTATAAACGGAACTGAAAACCAATTACCATGATTTCTCGATCGCCAATCATTCTATCGCCCGATCAGATCACGGTCGAATTACATTCACATCTCGACACGATTTGCATACAATCGCGTGTGCACGTAAACAGTTCCGTCGCGACCGATTAGTCACAATTATCGTTGCAATTATATCGACGGGAAAAGTCGACAACAATGCAAGTTTTTATATTTTGTCTCAGACGTGGTGCAAGACCAGTGCGTAGCGTACTGTTACTCACAGTCCGTTAAGAGACAAAAATAAGTGAGATAACCTGGTAATAGATTATAGGTTGCAAAATGTAAAGCATCAAAGGTTCACCGAGCTAAGTGAGGACCTGAAAGCTTGCACAAAAAAATTATACCAGCATCAGGGCGCCTATTAATTCGGACTCCTTGATGAAAATTACAACCCCGACAACTATTTACTTATATGAGGGCAACTGAAAGTCTTCGCACATCTGTGATTCTGGTCTGAAGGGTACAGCTAGAGGTCCGCGCCACGCCGGCGTGCCGCCGCCGAGCGACCCCGGCGCGCCGCCGCCGCCGCCGGGTCACAGAAAAATTGGCGCCGAGTTCAAATTTTGCGCGCGAACCAAGTGTTACGCACGCGTTGTTGTCTACTATATCGATGCGACGTTGCTGAATCGTTAATAATTCAACGTTTAAGAAACCAGATGCATCTTAGTCTGAACAAAAGGTTTCCTGTGACTGAAAATATTGTCGCAGCCTCTTTGCTCAACCCGCGTTTCGCTAGTCTAAAAGAAATCGACACATACGTGGAAAATCTAACTAATTTAGCTACTTGATTCTCTTAAATATACAACGTGTAACAGAAAGGGTATATGCATCGAGATAGGCGTGAATCTACCCATGAAACTGAACAACTTTCCCCAAGGAACATAGGTCAAAAAACGCAAAAAAAAAATAACCTTCCATACAAAACGCATTAGCTGATAGCGCACTTTAGTATGGGAACTCACTTATTTTTTTTCGTATTTCGACTTATGTTCCTTAGGGAAAGTTGTTCAGTTTCATAGGTAGATTCACACATTTCACGATGCATATGTTACGGCTAATACCCGAAGTGCCCTTAATATCTTTAAAAATAACTAGCCCACGCCGGCGACGCCGCGCCGCGCCGGGTCCCGCACCCGGCGCGCCGCCGCTGGGCTTTTGGACTGCGGCGCGGACCTCTAGGTACAGCCAGCAAAATGACCGAAACACAACAACGTCTACTTTAAGTCCTACCTAACCTAACGTTGAACAACGCACTATGCTCTCCTACTAGTGTCTAGTGGGATAGTTATAGTTACATATAGGTTAAAGTAAAAACAATAAAGATTTTATCTATCTATCTAGAGGATACGTGCCCGCTTACTTTTAGGCAAACTTTTGTTAGATTTGATACATGATAGACAAATGGTAGGGGACAGTTCTCGCTGACATATTACTGCGTAAGTATAATTAGCGTGTGAATTGAGCCGCGTAAATCCGCCATTATCATTCCCGAAGACGAGACGTTCCCGCCCAAAGCGCGTCACGCTTTTGGGATGGCGATGTCGTTTATTCGTTTATTATACGTGTGACGAAGCTTGTCAGAATGTGACGCTATGTGACGCTACTAAGTATTATGGCGTGGATAAAAATATGGAGAATTTTGGTCGAGTTTTTGCAAAGTCGTTAAATCAACATGCTTAGCGTGCTTCCTTCTTCGCGAAAACAACATTTTTATATAATTCATTGTCTCCCCCTTTGAGTGAGTTTTCCGTGTCGATCAACTTGATGAACCCTAACAGAATTTGATCTGACATAATTATAGTTTGTTTTACCACTAGTTTGTAACATGGCATAAACTAGATCTTAATACTTAACGGCTTAACGTCTCTACCGATTACAGAATCATCTACTTCTCAAATATAATTTATATATTACTAGCGGCCCGCCCCGGCTTCGCACGGGTAAAATTTAATAACATAAAAAAAACATCCATAATAATTCATTTATCAATAACCTCCGAGGATATTACCCGAAATTGTACAATACCGGAGATATTTTCATTTATCATGTAGACCCTATACACATTTTTAGGAAAAAAATTATCAATGTGTAAGTATCTACTGTTTGCATTGATATACTCTGTCAGTTAATTTATTATACCTAGTAGGTTTAGTTTGTCTTCTGAAACGTTTTCAAGCAAGAAAATCACACACGCATGAACACAGTGCGGCTGGCAAGAGCGCCGATCGGCCGGGGGGCGCGCGTCTCGCGTCATATTTTTCGATTTCGCGTAAGTTTATACGCTTGATATCTTCTAAAGTATTGATCAAAAGTATAGAGTGTAAAGGACATATATAATCTACATTTAATGTCCAAGCCTAACAACATGTTTATTTGGATAAGAATTAATGCAGTATGTTCTTAAAATTGCTTCGTAAATAAGCCATTATTTCTCGTAAAATGTAAAGGATTAAAAATGGTTATTGTGGGTTATTCCTAAGAGATATACCATCGCAGACTTTTTTGTCGACCTTATTAAGGTATACAATACTGTAGTACATTATTTTGATCTATCTCGTAGGGTTCAGCCAGCGTTTGCAATGTAAGCGCAAAAAAATGAGTTTATTTATGACATCACATTAGAAATCTCTAAAATTATCAGAGTTTCTCCACTAAATTATGCATGTTTTATACATATAAACCTTCCCCTTGAATCACTCTATCTATAAAAAAAAAAAACCGCATTCAGATTCGTTGCGTAGTTTTAAAGATTTAAGCATACATACATACATACAGACAGCGGGAAGCGACTTTGTTTTATACTATGGTAGTGATAGTGATATTGATAGTGATAGTATTTCCTTTTTAACTGGTAAGTGTCTTACTAACAAAGTGGTATTAATAAACGAGAAAATCCTGAAAGTCCATTCTCGGATCAAGGACCAAATAAGTTTTAGAATATACCTGAATGGTAATTTCCCAACAGTTTAAATGCTACCAAATGTTCCACTCATTTTATTCGAGAGACCGGTTATTAATATTGTGCCAGAAATTCATGAGTTTCAGTTAGAACGGAAATATGAAAAGCCGTAACACATTTTAGTGTGTTCCGAAATTGTTTTCGTTTCAATGGAAATAATATCTAAATTATGTGAGTTTCACAGAGATATAGTTAATTTACTTTCACAGAGATATAAAAGTGAAATTGTTGTTTTGTAGAAAACCCATTTTCTAAATAGTTTACAATTTAGTCTACAATTTCACTTTTATACCTATTATGAGCATATCATTAGGTCGTGAAATAAATGTGAAATATGTCTGTATTTTTTAATTATAGAATGGTATACTTAGCCCATTGATAGAGGTACTAAAAGTACACACACACCTAACGAGTAAGTAAATAAAAGTAACACGCCCATCTTTATTATGAGAAAAAAATCACGTACAAACAAACATACATGCAGTAAGTAGAAGTAGTAAGTATGAAAAATATAAGTAACTATTTTTGTTTTACTCCATCGGTTTCACTAATAAGTGGTTAGCTTACATTTATGGAGTCTATTTCGTTACGTTTGCTTACGAACACGAATAAATAAATAACTGTTTTTACCCGAATGCCTCATAAGGAGGATTATGTCGGGTGTAAAAAAATTGTTACCTAGATTCGAGAGTGTTATTTGCAACTTTTTTTATTTTATTTAATGACATTATAATGTTTTAATTTGTCATCTGTGCTGAGGGTGTCGAGTGTTGCCCTGACTGAAAATTTTAACGGAATCCAAGAAATTCCTTACATAATGCTTGTATAACATATGATTTACAAACACACAGTCAAGAGATGAAACAATAACACACAACACATTCCAATCAATCACTCTCAAGGAAATGCGGTAAATAGACAAGTGAAAAACAGGACCGTTTATCCATTGTGTGGTTAAGGCGAAGACAAGACAACGCTAAACATATAAATAAATACGGGAATTTTATATTTTAATAGGTATATACCTACCAAATAGTTTACCAAGCGTAGTCCACCTGATGGTTAAAATAGATATACGGAAATATACTACCACCTTATTGCCACGTTTATTAATATAAATGCGACAGCGCTGATTTTTTTACAACTTAATTTTATTAGCAATAACAGTTAATATTATTTGTTTCAAATCTTTAAAATCAGATCAAAATGAATTTAGTAGTAAATACACGCGTAGCCTTAAACGATTTGATTCACAAGCATATTGGTATCAACAGTAAAAGAATGCTACTCCCATTGTAAAAGAAAAGAAACAATCGAGTGTTTACTATGTTGCTGACAATAGATACACAACCTGTGGCAAGCTAGATTAGGAGGTTCATTGCGTAGTAAATCTGTGACTTAGTTACCAAGTTTGGTAATACAGGCGCAAATAAAAAGAAAATTGATGCAAAAATGTATTGACAATAGATGTCTGAAAGTATAATTTCATCTGCTGCCGGAAACTTCTGATGGACAGGTATGGTACTTGTTTTACATATTAAATTTATTTTATCCAATATCAATGACAAGAAAATAATTTTCAACTTGACAAATTTAAAATATATTTTTTTCATTTCCTGATGAAAGTTTTCATTAATTTACCCCAATCAGTTTTCGGGAAGCTGGCCCTTAAACCCGGTGTATTTGACACAAAAACCGTTGCTTACCGTGATCACGGTACTTATACTTATTCTTGTGCTGAATAGTTTTGTGGTTGTAATTCGATCGCTTGATCACGAAAGATAAATAAAATACCAAGAACTTGTAACTTTACCTTCAACGGAGAAACGATTTCATTAGATTAATGATTAGTTTCAGAGAACTGTTTTATCTTCGAAAAGGATTTTAGGTGGTACAGGGTTTACTAACATCCCAGTGGTCCAACTGGGCGACGATATCACATGATTGTCAGGCGAGAACAATTAATGTTCAAGTATCCTACTTCTTCTTCTTCTTCTTTCGAATGGGTTGTCGGCTTGACTAAGGACCCGATAAACTTTGTTAACAGAATTTTTAAGTCACCTTATACCAATATACGCCTCCGATATTATTTGTCACTTTGGTCAAACAGCTTGCTAATTAAATCCATAAGCCCTCTGGTGAGTTCATTGAAACTATTCAGAAAATTTACATTCGCAATTTTCCTCCATTTCCGAGATAGTAAACCACCCAATCCACATGTGCATTATATCTTGTTCAGAATTTGTGGTGTATGTTCTGGTAGTTTATCAATATCAGGTAGGGGTTAAAATTAAATGTTCTTACTCTTGGACCTAGCTTTTCTGGAAATAATTTCTACTGCTGAACCTGTCTGAGAGCGTAAATATAATTGTCCTTTAGATAATTACTTTTTATTCCTAGAAAGTGACAATCAACCCAGTTTTCTCAGAAGGTGCTTATTCACATTGACTTTGAAAACTTTCGACCTTAATAATAATAAGTAATTGGAAACTCAGGAGCTGGTAGAGAATTATGAAATATTTGATTCTATAAATGGATCAGTCGCTGTTCTTTTGTCCGATAATCTTTGAATGGTCTTGGCTAAAAGCGCTTTAAAAATCTGATCAATAAAATAAGTCACTATAAGTTTAGACGCAGGATTCAGCAGCGCGTTGTCTTCTCTCAGATACTTTTCTGTATTTTTAAAGGTATCACGAGACCTTCGAACCAAGGGTTCAAGGCTCTGATTCTTAAACTACGAAGATTAAAGTTCGAAAATTTCTTTTTGCATGAACAAATTTTCATATTTCTGAGACTTCCTTATACTTTTCATTGTTTATTTAAATTATAAGCATAGCTACAAATCATCAGCAAGATGGACTGAATTATGGTTCTTAAACTCTTTGCTAAATTATAGTTGAAGTTGAACTATTACAGCCCATTAAATAACAATGACCAGACTGAACAAAAACTAATGTAAATCAGAACGTAACATTTCAGGCTTACGTAAAAATGACAAAAGAAATGTGGGACTATAGAAATTACAATAGTAATATTCGCAATAATAAGAAGTTACTTATTATACCTGCGGTGTATTCAGCACGAATTAGAACGTTTTTGTGTCACTTGTTAAGAAAAGTAAGCATTTTAGCTTCTTCGGTCTTGCTCTTGCATGTTTTGAAATACGGAACACTTACACTTTCAAGAGACCGTAACTTTCTCTGTTTTGCAAGAGTCTCGATAGCACCTCAATAGGTTATTTCTGCTAGAGCTTCTTCGTGTTTTTTAATTTCATTTCGCGTGACGTCACAGCGATTGTACAGCTTCAACGGTGGACGGTCATTTGCGGTCTAACATGAGACCGGCACAGTCGTGCGTTCACCGTCTTGGCTTAACCGTAACCGTGCAAGTCAGCGTTTGACATCCGACCGTTTTGCGCGACAAAACTCGAGATTGTACGTTCTGGCGCAACGTAAACGTGCCGGTAGCGATCTTGATCGATAGTGGGTCGAGCGCAACTAACTGTTGATAAGATTGTTTATTTGTTTGTGGCGTTTGCTGAAAAATGGAGTGTCATTAGCTGAAGGTGAGTTGAAGACAGTTTTTGTTTGTTTGATGATTGTTTTTGATTGCTTCTTGAAGATCATTAGGAGAAACGATGTTTCTTTTGGACGCTTCATTCACCTTGTTTTATTCGTTATGTTCATTTCGGCCGGTTTCCCTAGATAGTCTATTGTACTGTTTGTTTGTATAACCGGCAGTTTGTTTAGTCAATTGCTCACTAAAAACATAAAACTCAGGAGTCGAAAACACTTCCAAATTCTTTCACGTATCGTATGTTTTACTTAGAATATTAAGAACTAAGTTTCCATAAGGCTCCTTACTAATTTTATTGACATTGCGTAAAATGATTTCTAGCCAAAGTACTGCGTTTACGCTTGTCGACAAAAATATTATATTGATCTTGGAGATATTTCTCGTCCGATGAAGTATTGAAAACACAATTAAAACAGTTTTAATATGTTAAAAAAAATCATAAAGTCAGGTCTTCAAAAAACTTAAAACGGTTTTTAATGAATAAGGCAACCGAGCTACTACGTAATTTTTTTCTTAAAACATAAAGCATACTAACCTTGATCCTTTGTAGTAATATTTTTTTCATTTTGATGTAATTTTCATTCATAATTTAACTAATTTGTCATTTTGTCGCTTACCTTTTTAATTCCGAGGGAGTTCAAATCTACTCTCCTTGTTCAGCACGTTGTTGTGCCGCGTTTGTGTGAGTGAGAGACAAATACCTATTCGGTCCGCCGCGAAATATTGTAAGGCCCCTTAACGTAGACATAGCATTTTGTATATAAAATTGATTTGCTTTTGTTTTACTATAATCTAGGTAAGGTCAGAAGTCTGAGATCCATTATAGGATTAAATAAACCTGTTAACTTTCGCTTGAAAGACAGAATGGATGCATTCGAAAACACAGACGCAGGTTACACTCTCACTCGCATACTGTTCTGATGCTGATTATTTCCCAAAAATTAAGAGAAAAATGTATTCTAGAGTATAACACTTTAAAATATTAGCACAAGATAGATCATCAAAACGTCCAGTAGGCAGACCACCAGCCAGATGGACTGATGATATAGTGGCGATTGAGGGTAAACAGTGGATGCGGGGGGCACAGAACCATAGTAGATGGCGTACAAAAGAAGAGGCCTATACTCAGCACAGTGGGTAGATGCGGACTGATATTATAGATAGATAGATATTAGATCAAGAGTTAACTGAACAATCACTTTCATGACAATAAAGATAATAAAAAAATACCAGCTAAGCCGTATCAAATCCTAACTGTCCAAAACCACGATTTAGCTGAAAATAATTAATTTGCAAATTAAATGTTATTCAATTTATAAACTGTTACGATCATAAAACAAATTGCAACTGTTACTTTTTATAGCTTTTTAGCATGATGTACTGTGGAATAAAATATAATTTGCAATTTTATACAGACTGAACCAGAAAGATTTGGCGTCTACTGGGAAAGCATTAGAAAAATCACAAAATATACCAGGTGTAAGGGACATCGTACCGAAAACTTATAGGGGTTGCTCAGTTCACGGAACTGAACAACTTTCAACAGGAAATTCTGTCAAGTTTTTTTTTTTTTTTTGCTTTTTCATACTGATCGAGGAGATCATTTTACATAGGAAAATAATTTTCTTTAAAAAGTTGTTCAGTTTCGATGACTGAGCAACTCCTATTAGTTTTCGGTACGCTGTCCCGGTAGACCTACCTACCTACCTAAGTAGTTTACGATTTGAATTTTATAAAATTAGTATTTACCTACAGACAGATTTTATTAAATCGAACTAGCTATTAAATATCTGGAAAGATCAAAATATTTAGGTAGGTAAGGTATTATTATTACCTTTCAACAAAATGCATTTAATGGCTATAGTTTTTATAAAATCATTAGTATAGAGATAAACAAAATAAACCACGATAATAAGCAATTAGCTTAATACCTTAAAAATTTGATTAGAATTATGATGTAACATAATCAATCTGTTAAATTCTTATTAAATCTGAAAAACAGATGAAATTTAAAAAGAAAGTTACCCATTTGGTTTTTCGAAGCTGAACAATCAGGTTTCAGTACATAAATAAAGTAGGTAGAATTAAAAACTGAGATCTAAATGGCGCCACTGTTGAGTGTTCCATTTTCCTGTGATTGGTCAGTAATCTGTCAATATCAATATCAATGTCAGTTTTGTGTCTTCTCATTGGTCTCTTTTGAAATACTCAACAGTGGCGCCATCTGCAATCAGCTTTGCGTTTTTATCCCCATTCGGTCACTAGTGAAATAGGTCACTCTACATAACTTTTTTTAAGGTAAGATTACTCGCCTTCCTTTATATTTATCACCCAAGTAAGTGTTTATATCTATATTTCTTCCATGCTGGACTGGGAGCTATATAAAAACATAGAATGTGCCAGCTGCATCTCCTCCCGGGCATGCTGTAAAAACCAGCTAAGGGACTCGAGGGTTTCAGTATATTGTAATGTAGGCGATGGGCTGACAACCTGTCACTACAGCAATATATAGATCAATATAACAACCCTCAAAACTTGTCAGACATGGCGGAGCGACGTTTGTTTGGGTCGTTGACGCTCTGCCTACCCCATTAGGGATAAAGGCATGATTTATGTATGTAAGTTTCGACGCTCAATCGAATGAAGTATCGAAAATGTTCTTCAGAGTACAATACACAATTTACTATGTGAAACCACAGAAAATAGGGCAATTAGGGTAATATTTCGAATTCGGAATGGCTAGCTCTAGACATTCTAAGTTATCTACATGCTGTATTTAGGTAAAATCCGTGGTTAGGATTTCGAAATAGACTGCGCACAATGCTTTGGTTTGATAGATGAAAAACATATTTCACAGAATAAGTACAATAAGTTTTAATACCTCAGTACATGTAATAAATGTTGGACGTAATGTTCTTAATAAATCTGAAAAGTAGTTTTTAGTTAAATTACTTAAGTAATTTTAAGGGTGTATTATTACGATCTCATTAAAATTAACAAGTTTTCCAATAAACGTTTGATAAAATATTAAAAAAAAAAACATGTAAATTGAAGCTGGTAGTCATTCATTATTTGAATGGGAAGTCTTTTTTCGAACTTATGTACTTCCTAAATTACTTAAGTATGTATAGCAAAGATTAAGTATTTCGTAAAATTTCCTATTTTCTGATTCGATGATGACCCTCACTTTGAGAAACACTGATCAACTTTATTTGGTCGTGACTTACAAGTTGCTATACCAGCTTGGCGGTTAAGTACAGGCAAGCATGGTTTCAAAACCTAGCTAGTCGTAAATAAGTGGCTGTTTTCGAAACTTAGGAGTACCTAGATTTATTGTCTAGATGGAAATCAAATATTCTAACATGATTTCAATTTTCAATTTTTAAGATATCAATGGCTCTATCTATCTATATGTACCTACCAAAAATCCTTGAAAAATAATCTAAAGAATCTTTCATAGTGTTGTAGTGTGTCGAATAAAATAAAAATATTCATTCATTAATTGGTTTGTACATACCACATACCTATGCATACGTAAACACGTTTATCCTAAAACATTTTACTGCCTTAATGAAAGTCACCTCGCTGCATTATGTACCTTTAATTTGTTATTACAATTATTTCGTCTAAACATTCTTAATGGACGACCCACAACATAACAGAAATGTTGCAAGTAACTCTAGTTTCACTTTTAACCCATTCATCTTTGTAATTTATTCTAAGAACGCCCAAATTATAAAATTAGTTATTGCACTTGTGATTTCGATAATTTGTTGTACAGTACAGTCTACTCACTCTCTACAAGAAAATTTGCCTTATCATAGAGACATTATAGTTTATCAGCTGCGTCCCTTGGTAGATACTGTAATATTATGAAAGAGGAATGGTCTCAAATAATCCTGATCACTTTTTGCATTCTTCTATAAAAAAAAACGTTTTTTTTAAGTTGTTTAAAAATGTTTTTTATTTAGTGATATTATCCAAGTAATATAATGAGAAATAGCTTTTTTTAGTTATTCGTATGGAATTTCTACGCCTATATGCCTTCTGCTAAATTGGTATATTAATTCATGTGTACAAGGAATTAAAGTTGGTAGGTAACAAAATAACAAGGTAATAAAAAAGGTTATTATACCTGTACCATATTTTTTATTACAACACATGAAATAAGTGAGAGTAGTAAGAGCGTAACGTTATGGTTTCGGTTATGGTCCATACTAAATGAAAGGCCCAACTTGAAAACAAGAATTAAAAAAAAGCAATAACGTAAATGTTTTGTTACAAGAAAAAACACTGTACTTATTTGAGGTAACAGTAGGAATTTAAGACACACTTACCTTCAATAATGGTTGGCCCAAAACATTTTATGGTTTTACAAAACATTATGAAAAACATGAAATATTTTGTCCCTTATATTTTTAAGGGACAAGATATTCTATAATATTAATATCCTGTAATATTACAGGCTTTGAAAAATACATGTCACATAATCTTTTAGGGAAGCGGTGCGGTGCCGGTGCGTCGCCGGCGCGCCGATTTTGTATCTAATTTACGTCTGCGCAGCGCAGCTTGATTTGAAGTTTCTATACAAAAACGACGCAACGGCGATTATAGAAACTTCAAATCAAGCTGCGCTGCGCAGACGTAAATTACATACAAAATCGGCGCGCCGGCGACGCACCGGCACCGCACCGGCACCGCACCGCTTCCTATTTGCCATGCCCCATATGTACTCAAAATTTACCTGGAAAAAATTGTTACACTAAAGTTTTTCATGAGTGTAAATTATTTTGGATACTATACCTATTCGTTACTATAAAGATTTTTTATAGTTTGTGTTGCTCGGCTCTGTAGATAAAAATATAGCTTTTATTTTCTAGTCGTGTCATTTCACTAGTCATATCGATATCGATAAACACATTTTTTTTTGTTAACGATCATCTGTCGTGTCGTGCAATATCGATATGAACGACTTAACAACTTCTGTAATTGTTGCACCGGTTTATGGCCATAAAAATAAATGTATTATGGTTTCCCGTTACCCAGTACGGTACGGCGCAAATTAGCTTGTGTGGTTTATATGTAAACCGCATCATCTCTATCTATTCTATACTAATGTTATAAAGAGAAAAGATTTTTATTTTCAAATTTTCGTATGTATTTTTGTAACGAATTAAGTCCAAAACTACTGGACTGATTTCAAAAATATTTTACGATTACAAAGCTACGTTCACTTTGAGTCACATAGGCTACTTTTTAGTGCGGGAAAAACCTGATTCCCACGGTAAAACGCATTGAGCCGCGGGTGAAACTGCAGCGCAAATAGCTAGTGTACAATAACATAGACAGACCTATCTACACTGCGACTCTAGATCCCATGGTCTACACGAAAATACTCATATACTCATAAGTCAAATATTGCCTACAAAATATTTTGACCTTTAGAAAATTCTGTCCATAAACAAATCAAGATGAACACTTGATTTGATTCGTCGTATTTTTTAAATTTTTGTTACACTACAAACCCCGCATTGTAATCAGAGCCAATCCTTCAAACGTAGAGAGAATTATGTTTGAAAATCTTCAGCTTTTCCCTTTACGAAGTAAACACGAAACACTACACCTGACAATGGAAGTCTTTTCTTGAAATCGATCCCCTGTCGTTAAGATAGGATTCCAAGACGATCAATGATTGTAGTCCCTTGTTGTTTACGTTTGTAACTCTATATTTTTGTGAGAATTGGTGTAAGAAACAAGAAATTATGTGAGTAAAACATATTGACTCTTTACCCCTGTGAGTTAAACTAACATACTATAAATATATTAGGGACAGTGTAATAAAAACTGAAGGGGGTTGTTCAGTTAAAGAAACTGGTCATAACTTTTATAAAGAAATCCTAATGGGAAATAAAATATATGGATGTATTTTAAGATAAGTAGAGAAAAGAAAAATACAAGATGATCCTTATAATTATCACCTTAACTAAACTTCACGATTGATAATTTTTATTATTACGATTTTGCTAATACGATTTGCCTGATATTTAGGCACGACACTTTCTGAACATTAACTATGATAATGTGTTGGATCTACGTGTTAGATGTACATTATCCAATCGTTAATAGATAGTACATATCTGTAGTATATAGGTACCCGAAATTTTATGAATAGATCGACAAATCTGGGATAAAATTTAATTGCATTTGTCTTTTTATTTATAGGAATATTTATATCATATCTTTATTTATTTATCAATATACTTAGATCATAATCATACATTTCATTTTAAAATGTTGCATAAATTTTGTAAAGAAAGATAGTGTTCATTTTTTTTCATGCTTCATTTCATTACATTGTTATTCTTATGAAATAACATTCACTACTTTAGTAAAATTTGAGCAAAAGCCAATGTCTGTTACAATTTGTTTTTCCCTCTCCAATCGAAAATCGAATGATCTCGAACAATACCGGTGGCGCCTGATTCTTTTTTTTATTCATTTTATTGTTCCCAGTGAAATTTGGCCGGTCGTAAAAACGAAAATTTACGAAGTCCATCCCCAAAGTGATTTACAGAAAAAAGATTAAAGTAAATAAAATTTTAATGAAATCCGTCGTATTGACGTGCCGGCGTATTTTATGGAATGGAATTTGGGTTAAAATTAAATTTCTCTCGATTCTGATAAGACGGTAGAATTTCAGTGGAATTACGAAAATTCAGGTTTTTTTTTTGTGCTCTCGCTGCGATTTGTTTCCGAAACGTTTGGGTGTAGTCATATTTTTTTTTCATTGGAAATATGATTTCATAAGTAGGTCACCCACCGTACGGTATAGGACGACTCAGTCAAGTATCACATTTCTAGTGAAAGAGACTAGAGTGAACCAACTTCAATCAATCACTTGAAAATTGTCTATCTTGTTATGTATTGAGCTGAACCTAACAACAGAAAACCATGTAAACGACTAGTGGGGGGCAGATTCTATGCTACCAGGCATTGATGGAAAATTTTGTGTTTTTTTTTTTAATTAATCCAAGCTAAGTTAGAGTTCATAATCTATAAGCAATTTCACTGAATGTAACATATACATAACGTAAAGTTAATTAATAGCTACAGTTACCTGCTTAACTTGTTGCAGTAATCACTTAATAAACAATAAACAATAGTGATTCTCCCCGCGATTAACGCAAGTAAGCAGTTTGTTGTATAAATGTTTCAATTTGTATCAACTAAGCATAAATGAAACTGTTTTAAGGGCAGTTCTTGTGACCAACCAACTGGAGACAAACAAGCGTTGACTGCATACATGAAATAGTGCCCAAACCATACGTAGTATGTAGGTAAACCAGATACTTACAGTAGACCTGAAAAAGGTTTATTGCCAAGCAATTTGAAATTTGTTTTTTTTTTTACATAAGAATGAAAACTTATTAGTTCGGTAAGTCATTATTAAGCTTTTTCAAATACCGATGGGCACTATCCATGAAAATTACGTCAAATTTCTTTTACTCTTATCATAATTATGACGTGAACAAAGAATGGGGATGCTATAAAAACAAAGTCACAAAATATAAGTCACAGAAAATAACACAACAGAAAAGAGATTTGTTGTTAGAGTTTGAACATACGTAGTTTAAAAACTCTAAGGCCCGTAAGCTCTTAAGAGTGACAGCGAGTTTGAGTTCGTATCAGAAATGTCATTTCAGTACAAAATGGCCAGTCCATACTTAATATTGCGCTCAATTTTGAGATCGCTTCATAAATACGAGCGAGCCTAAGAATGGACTTAGTCAGATATGGCTTACCAACCCAATAATAAGTACCTCTTTCATTGTTTTTACATCGGATTGAGCATTATGTGGACGGTAAATCCGAGTTTTTACTCATCCTCTAACAAAGGCACGCGATACAACGAGAAACTGAAAGTGGCTAATAACACATTTTGAGTCTTGTTAACTTCGGAATAAGGACGTTCTTGGAAACTATAAAGTTGATTGCACACGGGCGGTTTATTTATGGCTATCCAGGTAATGATATTGGTTCTGTTTTGTGCGGTTTGGAAAACTTTCCAAGCTAACCTGATCGTAAAAGGACGATTCAATTAAGATTGATAAAAAAAAATACAAATAATTTTTATACAGGGTGGATTTGACAGCCTGAAAATACTGAAAAATCTTCATTCAAATCACCAGAATATAAGAAGAAAAATTACAACAAATTTAAAACTTCCGCAGTTTGACTGGAAAGTCAATTGGCTTTTTTAATTATGCCTACAGTTTGCCGTTCAGATACTTAAAATATGATTTGATCATAGGATTTGAATATTTTATACTAAATTCCTTGGAAAAGTTTCGCACCCTTCAGGGTGCATATACCTACCCTTACTATTACCCTGTATTTTATTTCTTCTTCTTCGAGTCGACTGGTAACACGTTATATTATATTGGTGTTTTTTTTTTCATCCCGGTATTCGACCGCACGGTTATTACCCGCCCGTCTGCTCGCCCCAAGACGCGCGCTGTCCGCGTAATTGCATACAACACGTAATTGGCGTTTGTTACAAGATGGACGAGATTGGATTAGCTAGGTGTTGATAATATTATAAAGTTAACAGTATTTCAACACGAATATACCGTACTATCGGTATTTTTGTAGCGGCGGAAAAGATCGCGAGTGATGCTGATTCGTTGCGCACGAGTTCAAATTGTATAAAATTATGATTATACATATTCGGTGCTCTTGAACTTTAGTACGAAATGCAAATAAACATATTGTGCTAGGCTAGGGGTGGAATTCGGTACTTATTTCCTGGTATGCTACATTTTCTCGTCCTATTTCCGCGATAGGTACTGCTATTGTGTTAGTCAAATAATTTGGATTATTTATTCTTATGCATGTACCTACCTATTTTAATTCCTGGCGGTTCTTACGGGCATCGGCGTTACAGGCTTTCCAGTAGAGAAGACCAGATGTACGATTCCAAACAATGGTAGGCCCGCAAGGGACCGCCTGGCTAGTGACCACTCTACATTGGAGCCTAGTGGCAAGTTGGCAAGCAACTTGCTATGTTTCATCGGTAAGTGGGTATTTCACTGCCTTCTATAGGGTGTGCTTACTCATACTAGATACCATTACCCAGAAAGCTGCAAGTCACTAGTCAGGCGGGCTCCTACACTCCCCAAAATCTATGAAGATGTTTCTAATTACCCGCAGCTACTTAAATACAAATACAAATCACTTTATTTCCACACAAATAAATATTACAAAAATGGACACACTCACATAAAATTAACAAACTGGTAGACTCAGACTTATTATTATTAGTAGGCACACAGTGGAAAAAGGTGTGGACACAGCTTAGCTGATTTTAAGTCCACCCTACGTCAAGGGAATAGACAGAGGATAGAAGATGACTTACAGAGCAATTATACATTAAAATTTGCAATTCAATTTTATTTTGTTACATTATCGGGCACATTTATAATTTACCAGTAGGCAATACTACTTATAAACTTAAAATATTAAATCGCTAACTTCTGAAAAGCAATTAAGATCAAATTGGTAGCCAGCTTCAAAAGCAATCACAACGTAAAAGGGTCCTATCGTTTATTAAAAATGCAAATTTCTGTCCACGTCATCAGTATACAGGGTGTGATTAAAACAACCGCGGCGCAGATATAATTGACGTGTCAGTCGCAGGATGCAACTTATATAGGGTGCTGTAAGTGCATTGTAGGGGGAGCTCATTGGACCACTACTACGTACCTAGATAAAGTTGGTTATACTATCTTTGGCTATACCTACATAAGTAATATGATCCAAGATTTTTAGGAAGGAAAGCTTTTTAGAAAGGAAAGATTTTTAGAAAGAATTTTATGGCGGAAAACTTTATTACCAAGAGACTTTTAAGTCTCATTATCAAATTATCATTAAATTCGTCAAATTGTTGATTAATTTAGTTTATATAAAATAAAATGTAACACTTAGTATGCATTTAGAAAAAAATATACGTATACATGGACCGTAATAAAGTAGCTCATAAGCAAAAAAAATAAGCCTGACTGAGACGTTATAAACATTTTAATTAGATAACGTTTGATCAAAAGAATTTTTGGTGAATTTTCTTAGAGATGAAACAAAAATCAGCAGTGTCACAAAGTGTCTTATTAAGTATATCTAGAGATCGGATAATCAAATGCATATTCATCTTAATTTGTGGAATTAGATTAGATTTGTGGAATTAGTATCTACTTAATGTGTGTAAGTAAAATAAAAGAACATAACATTCTTAGTAACTTTAAATAGGATTACACATTGGGATATTAATTAATAAAAATGGTCCAGCGCGTTTATAGTACATCGTGATAGTTCACTGTGTGCTTTCCCTTACTAAGACATGTAATTATACAGACTAGTATGTGTAAAACCACACTTTCTTATAACATTTTCACCGACTTAAGCCTGTTTTTGTTAGTATAATTACATAATTGTTTAAATTACTATTTCTTCGTAATAATGGTATTTGTTAGACATCAAGTAATAAATCATACTTTGTGACCTTAACAGCAATCAAAGGTATTGGTGCTAATTCAGGACGCACTATTCCTAATTCTAATTCTTAGTAGCGCTGTCACTTTCTTCACTTTTACATATGAACAGGATAGTAAATAAACACATCCAAACCCTTAATAAACCATATTACCTACCTATGTATTTTTTTTATAACTTATTTTTGTAAAATGTTTTTAACCAACATTATATTTAGTTACTACATAACGTAATAGATAATATCACATAATATGATATGTATTGTCTTTGGGTAGCTTGTTATCTATAACTAACTATGAACTTTTAATTGTATACCTAACCTACCTACATAGGTACATAAAATACCTTCTAAGTGGGTCAAGTCAAAAATGATAGATGTGTGAAACTTTTTTTATTTTACCCACGGACACGACCTTAACAAGTTTATTATCTGTTATTAAGTTTATCAGATAACAAATTAAGTTGTATGATTAAGTTGTGGGAGTTTGATATCAAATCTCTGTAAATAGCAGTTATTATTATGTTATAATTGAGTACAGTAAAGAGACCATCAAAATAATTTGAAACAAATTCAAATACTTAAATATGAACAGATATAACAGAGTTACGTCATTCATTTTCTTATGTCCAGATACAACCTACCTATTATAATGTATATTAGTAAGTACAGTTCTCCATTAGTATAAGTATATTTTCATAAGTAAACTACTTACTTATAGGTATGGTAGGTTGGTATGTCTATTGAACGACTTAGTACAATTCCCTTTTTTTTTTTTATGCAACTAGTTTTTCGAGATCTGATACTTTCCCGCGATAAAGAGTTGAATATTACTTGTTGAGCTCAGATAGTAAAAACACTGTTTTAATTTTACTTCTTAGAATGACGCTGCGATATCTTTAATGACTTTTACACGAATACAATAGAATCAGACAATGTTATTTAAAGAAATATGACTCTTATTGCATTTCTACAGAGAATAGTTAAATCATAGCTAATTTATCACACGTATGGAAGTAACTTTTGAATAGTTTTGAACAGTCATGTTTTGCTCTTTAGTTTTAATGGTAATTGAAAATTTTGTAGAGAACTATTTGTTTCGGAGAAAGTACCTCTATCTATACGTATCTGTGGTAAGTAATATGCCTGTACGATTTTTATCTATTTTGCGATTTACTTAATAGGTAGCACTTACACTTAGTATTTTTTTCTATAATTTGTGAATTTATAGATTTTTTTATGTAAAGCGTGGCTTTTTCCTTGTAACCTGTACATAAAAACAAAATCCATAAAAAAACGTGGAAAATGAAGTTAACATGATAATAAAAAAAAATTACATACCTATATACCATTATATGATAAACATATATACCATTATATGATAGCTATAGGTACATATTAAATATGTAATTATGCTGTCGCATTTATCGTAAAACAGTATAGTATTTAAATCTAAATGTGTATTAAACTACCAGCAGTTGCATATACTGGTTTTCTCTCAGTAATATCCATAATACTCATATTTTCTCTTATAAACTTTAATGTTTTGTAAAGAAAGCGAAAAGTAATTTGGATTTTTGTTATTTATAAGTGGTATGGTAATTACGAATGCAAGTTCTTTGAGACATTTTATTCAATTAGTGGTAAATGGTAATTGCTAAGTACCTACTTAATAGCCCAAGAGTTTTTACATACAAAAATGGCGCTAATTCAGGATGCACTATTACTAATTCTAATTCTTAGTAGCGCTTTCTTAAATTTGACATAAGAACAGGATAGCAAACAAACACGTGACATTGACATTCCTAATCTGACATAAGACTGCTTAAATTACGTAAAATTAGTGAGCATGCTCTATGGTCATTCCTTATTTAAAGCGCTGTACGTCAAATTAGGAATGTCAATGTCACGTGTTTGTTTGCTATCCTGTTCTTATGTCAAATTTAAGAAAGTGACAGCGTTACTAAGAATTAGAATTAGTAATAGTGCGTCCTGAATTAGCGCCATTCTCTCTTTAAATAGGTTAGTAGTAAGTATTGTATGTACCTTGACTGCAAATTGATTCCTTTTTATTCATTCCGTTTTACCATAAAATGTTTTGCGCCGAAGCAAATATTTAAAGGACAATGGGCAAAAGTGGTCCAAGATGCTGCACTGAAAGACTTGCCGGAAATGAAAGTAAATACTTGGCATATGATTCGGGACAAGTATTATAAAAATCCGTCCAGGGATTTTTTTTTATGGTTACTTTAACATGGTCATTTTCATCGAGACGGATTTTAATAATACTTGTCCCGAATCATATGCCAAGTATTATTTTCATTTCCTACAAGTCTTATCAGTGTAGCGTCTTGGACCAAGTTCCATACATTTTTGCTCATTGTCCTTTAGCGAAAGTTTAGTATTTTTATTATTATTATTATAGTACTTGAAGGAAAAGTTGCTGTTCATCGTTTAAAGTTTAGGTAATTTCGATCTACTTAAATTCCGAGGTAAATATTTACATAATTTCCGTTTTTGCAACAATATTACATAGCTTATCCTACTGTACTTAAAAATCATAAACAAACATGACTTAAGTGCTCTAATCATAGGTTAATGTGGTATATAAATACCTCCCAGTTGAACTATATGACCAGTCAACCGTTTTACTACCACATAAGTACACAGACTAATAAGCATTTAGACTAAACTGTTTTATGAAAAAATAAAAGTGTTGACAAGAAAAGTTTGCAAATGAACATTGAAGGAAAAAAAAATACCTGTAATACATACATACAAAGGTCGCTCCGCCACGTCCGACAAGCTCTGAGGGTTACTCCATCCAGATAGATCTGTATATTGCTAATAGTGACAGGTTGTCAGCCCATCGCCTAAAAAATTACAATACTGAAACCCTCGGATCCCTTAGCTGATTTTTACAGCATGCCCGGGAGGAGATGCAGCTGGCCCATTCTATGTTTTTCTATCTCTCCCAGTCCAGCATGGAAGTAATACAATTATCACATTTTGATTCTTAATCGAACATTATTTAATACGGCCCGCAATGCCCTGCAATGTAAAATTTTAGATAAAAATTCAAAATAACATCAAACCTAAGTACTTACCAATAATTTTAAAATAACGTTAATTTTGACACGATTTAGTAGGTAGGTAATAACTATAACCGTAAATTCTTAACACTGAATTTGTGTCGCCGTTATAAAAGCCTTAGGTAGGTACTAAGCCTGTAGGTAGAGTTCTGTGAAAATAAGTTTTATATTCTTGCTTCAACAATGTCTAGTCTAATTTATTTTTTGATCTACCTGTTATATGATGTAACAGTAGGGTAACCTAATTCATTTTACCATAAGTACACGTTTAGTGGATTGGCTATAGGATTAGAAGTCTTAAGACACTAGCCCTTATTACTTAGTTATCTATGATTTAACTGGATTACTGATGTAGGCAATTATATACTGTATACAGGGCTTGCTAATGTTAGTTTTAAACTTTCGCGCTTTGTACACATTATTGTATTAGAAACGGGTCTGAGCGCGGTTGGTTAAAATAGGTATGTTGAGATAACCTTTGCCCGGCGTTTAGGTAGGACAAAGGTAGGTATTTATCTCAAAATACCTATTTTAACCAACCGCACTCAGACCCGTTTCTAATACAATAATGTGTATACCGGGTGTAAAAAAAAACTACTGCGTTCTTTTAAACCACATGTTCTACTGATAATACGTCAAACAACTTTCCCAAAGCACAAACATTTTAGCGCGAAAAAAAGAATTGCCTTTTCCATACAAAGATGCCCTCCGATAATTTTAGCTCGATACAAAATTTTTCCTTGTCTATACAAAACTGCAGATCCCATGCTCTATAAATTTCACTTTCATCTATTTAATTTCAGTTTGACAGCCGTAAAAGACAGCTGCTGATTTTTTATCTCTACGTTAATTCATTTAATGAAGTGACAAGTTTTCTATAACTAATTTATTTCTAATCAGAATAACAACTAGTTTATATCGACCCCATAATCTAATATTATTACTCTATATTACTTACAATTTAAATTGCATGCACGTACCTACTGAGTTAGCTTACCACATGTCACTCAAATCTAGATCCTAGGCTCGTATTTATAAAGCGATCTCAAGATTGAGAGCAATATTAAGTATGGACTTGACAGGTCGTTTTGTACTGCAATGACATTTCTGATACGAACTCAAATTCGCTGTCACTCTTGAGAGCTGATTATAAATACGGCCCCTAGTATTCTTGACCACATAGTCCACGGTTTCTTAAACTGGGGTACGTATACTAAAAGAAAATCCAAAAAAAAAACTACATTTTTCCTGAAATTGACTTAATTTACGGAAAGTAGCATGCTAACTTGATGCTGACCAAGCACATTAACACTGTTCTACATTTCTGTTCAACTTTCATTATAAAGAATTTCTACAAGTACCTATATTTTCTTTTTTTAGGATAAGTAGGGGTTCGCGCTATCATCTAGGAACTTCAATAGGTAGGGGTACGCGGGGTCATAAGTTTGAGGCACCCTGGACTATGTCATAGTCCACATACTACGTGCTTACTACGTAATGCCACTTGAGTACACCTGTGTCAGCTAGCAGATGCTATCTTGATAATAAAATAGCTCTCCAGCAAGAACAATGAAATGCGCCAATTAGGTAATTTGAATTGCCAGAAAATTGTTACAGAGGAACAATTAAATAAAATGTCTAAATGTTTTCAGTATGAGGCACATACTCATAACAATATAATTACTCCTTCAATTAGAGAGATAACTTGACTTAAAAATTAGATCAAATTGTCGCTGTATAAAAACCTAAAGAAGATCATTGTGAAAGCGCTTAAAAAACTCATCTTAAATCTATAAGAAGATAAGCTATTCGCACAGAGGAGAGAAGAAACAGTAACGAATGAAGCCATTAAGGGAAACGTGACTTCAATACAAAATATGAAATCATTGTCACGTGCTTCAAAGCCATTAAGTATATTTGTTTTTTTCTCACTTGCTCATAAGTAATTTAAGAATGGAAAATTTACGTTGCCTCTTGAAGAGTTGTGTATGTAATTATGAATGGATAGATAGACCAGTGGGCTTGCAGAGGCTTCTCGATCATTTAAAAAGTTTCAGATTTACTACATGAGTAGGTACAACAGGTACATACACACGTAACAGAACGTAACATAAGAAAATTCTAGAAAAAAACATAGAAATCGCACGTAGTTGATTTGTATAATTACTTTAATGCATAGCTTTAATGCTAGGATACTTTAAGGTAGAAACTGAGTATTGCGAAGATTTTGTTATACCTATCATTTAAAGAGAAACGAAAACTGATATGATTGTGATGATATTTATGATACCTTATGTTTTTAATAGAACTGTGAGTAAATTAAACGATATTATCAAACATAAACACAACAATGAATTAATTTATTTTGAAACAATATCACAACGTTTTCATTATGAGATTAGATAAAGTTAATAATGAGCTCAATTCTCGATACCACTTTCTAAACCTAAAAACTTTGTGATAAAATATCAAATGATTAGCTGTTTTTCAGTGCCTGATTTTATTTGTACGTACTTAAATTTTAACTAGCATAAACTAAATAGCGGCTAAAATTAAATGGAAATGTGCTATGGTGGTCGAAAGTAAATATTTTTACATTTTCATCTTCTTCTTTCGTTAAGACAAACATTTTCAACTGTGTCAGAATTTAAGTGACAAGGTTGAGTTAAATTTAGAATTTAGCTTTAGAAAGTGGTAAACAGAATTGAGTCCAGTACCTATCAAACATAAAAAATAATGATCAATTAGTATAACATTGTATAAAAATGTAACAGCAGAGTAAAACTAACATAAGAAACCACTCTTTATGTGGTTTTAAAAAATATGGAATATCTTTACTATTTTTTGTTTCATTGTTAAATTATTAATTTTATTATGTCTCGCGTGGAGAAATCGATTCAATTCGTTATGGTTTTCACATTTAATATTTACTGTAAGTATACTTTTCATTAATTTTATACAGAGTTGGAATGATGCCTAAAAACATTTCGTTATAATATCGTGGTGAGATAGTATTGTTAAACAAAAAAGTTAATTATAAAAATCATAGCGTTATGGTTTCTAAGTTAAAACACGTAAAAGTCAGTAAAATCGTAAGTAAAACGTAAACGTAGAAATTATCAAAATGGTAATGAAATGAATACGTTGTCGTTTATTCTTTGAGGGTTCCGCATGGTTCCGCTATGGTTCCGCATACGTTGTGGTATCAGGTTACTTAGTTATACTAAGTAGTTAGTACGTTGTGTTAAAAAATATGCGCTATTCTATTGAGCTCGTGTGCGTTAGTAACGTTAAGCACTTAATATTATTTATAATGATGATGATATGATTGATTGAAGCTTTTTTAAAAGTTTGTGTAAAATTTGCCCAGATGCATTTTTTTGTGATTGCGAGCCAGCCAAATTACAAATTGATTGGATGTGTTCTAGTTTGATATCATGTTCTGGGAATCAATGTCTACGTGGGTGGTGGCTGTTTTCCACCAAATGGTCTTACTTACTTATAAGTATTAACGGGTCTCAAAGATTCTCTACGGAACCCTTTTAAGAAGTGGCCAAGCGTCAAGCCTAATATTATGCTAAGGCCTTTTGATATGAAACAATAGATATGATCACATACTTAGATAATATAATAAGATAACACGTCAGTTTACGATTCTTCGGCGTCTAAGACTCTTGTCTCGACACTTGTAAAACAATTTTTTTTACCAATTAATAAAAAAAAGCCTTGGAAAGTGATTTGAATAATAGTAAAAAGTGAAATTACTGTTACAATTGCAGTGTGGTGGAAAATTTTAATGAAAATTGGATAAAATTTAAATTATTATAAAAAGTGCATGTCACAACTAAGTCCCTGTCGTTATACTTACCTAAATTAGGATCAAAATTAATATTCAGATAATTAAAGTATTAAAATATAGGTTTTAAAATTTGGCAAAGATTTTTTACCGTAGGTAACTATGCCTATTTTATTTACTTATGTATGATTTTAAAGTTCTGTATACAATTTATATTTTGTAGAGAATTGTAGGTAGAGTGATATTTTCATGGTGATATTGAAACACACAAATTCATTTCATTTGTTTAATTAACTATTAAACATTAAAATGCGAAATGTTTGGCTTTTGAGCTTGATTACCGTTTGCGGTTTTATGGTTTGATGCTATTTTAGCAAAAAATACTTTATAAACTAAGTATTGTTATTTTGGTGGATCATGTAAATAATATAGTTTAGTTTATTGCAGTAGAGTATCAATAATAATATTTATGTATAGAATATTCGATGAATTTATTCTATGAATATCCTTACCGATAATAAGATCTCTCTTACTATTACTTTTGAATTTAAAAGTTAAATCATAATCTGATTAGTACAACGAACTTTACTTTCTCTCATTAATAATTCCAGTTACAACTGAGACTTAATATCTACATACTTTGCAATGACCAATCGCTCATTGTTATAATTTGGTTTATGATGTATTACGTGTAGGTACTTACTTAGAAAACTTTTAATGATACAAGTTACTGTCCCACATAAGAAGCATTTTTTAATAAGAACTGCGTAGGCGGCTTTTGTGAAAGCTTATCCTAAATGTTGTTGTAATGGAATAAGATCAAGCGAATCGTGTTATTATATAAAACTAAAGCCCTGTCACTTTCAGACGTACCAAGTAATGCTTTCAGTTTCAGAGGTTATACATAGGTAGGTAAACACACATACCTACTATTTAGATAATGTATCATAGGTACGATAGAAGGTAGGTACATTACCTATGAAAGCCATCTTTAACTTCTTGTTTTATCACCTATATATTTGTTTGTAGTATTAGATTCTGGTGGTGTGTCAATTGGGTCAATTCGTGTGCGCACAAAATCACAAAATCTTGACTAAAATGGTCACCCGTCATTTTCTATCCTGAGAAAGGCACGGCAACAATTTTGGTATAGATTTAGATAAGTCATGCTCTCCACGAATCGATAGCAGTAGATGAGATGAGATGAGACACACATACTCGTATTCGTACTTGAGTTTGACTTTATAAGTATAAATATGACTACTCCTAACGTAACATTTCTGTTAAAGTCCCATGCAATCATTCATCTTATGACATTATCGGTAGCAAATACAGACAACCTTATTCCAAAGCAATAGGGTTTGTTCTTGCTATTGTCCATCTTAAAAACACTCGACATCGATGCGACCTTCGTATATGATCTTTGACAAGGTACAATGTTGGTATCAGTACTATATCTTTGAATTATAAAAGTCTTTTTCCGTTATTTAAGTATAATGATTATTTATTTACCTAACCCATTCAAAATACAAGAACCTTACTGCCTTACACTTGCTAATATAACAACAGCAAATCGAAATTGATTTCCCGTAAACTTTGACGTAATAACGTAAGTTCACTAGGTAGCTCGCGATAAATGAGTTTTCCCGTGGAAATTAGGTCTAGTCTATTCCCGCAATAAAAAGTGCCATACAAATCTGTTCAGCCGTTTAAGCTCAAGTGAAAAGACAAACATACTCAAACTTTCACGCGTATAATCTTTGTGTGAAATGATTCTTTGCTCAATGTGTAAGTAAATACGCATTGATGAGCGTACAACAAATTGAATCAAATCGTGCCTGACCCGGATTCGAACTGGCGATACGGTCAAGTTTTTTATACGCGTTAATGAGAGAATGAAAGTAAGTAAGTATTTTTGGAGTAGCTGCTTGGTGAAGTTTAAGTTCAAGGTGATTTTTGCACGACGATCTGACTTGTTTTTATTTATGATGGTCATGGTAATGGGTCAGTAAAGAAATACGTACCAAAGCTGGATAATAAATATAATATCAAGATAATCGTCACTTTTGTTAGATATTTTATCCCTAAGTTGAAGATCGCTAACTTTTCATATTTTTTAGATCAAACATGTAGGAAGTGTCCTTTAAAAATAAAAAATTAATAAATAATCGATTGCAAGTCATAGCTGTCAATATTCTAATTTTTTTTTTATACAGTTAGCTTGTAGTATAGATAATGTGTTAGCCAGAATCGCCACCTTTTTACGTACTCAGGTAGATTATTTTGTCTGTACGATTATCAGGTTGTAAGACGTTCTTCGGACTGATATGATTAAAGCAAACCTCCTGTCACGCGATTATAAATACCTACCTATAAGCAACAATAAATAGTTTATATTTATTATTATAACTAACCTACAGCTGAATCTAGACTCAAAGGCCATCCTGCGATCTACCGTCTCTACAGCATACCGAGGACAGCCTAACGCAAAACTGATAGGGGTTGATCAGTCAACGAAACTGAACAACTTTCACCATGAAATTATTTCAGGGCTTTCCCATACGAACTGTCTGATCGAGGTGATAATTTAAATTATGAGAAAGTCAAAAATTATTTTCATTTATTGAAAGAATTTTCTGGTGAAAGTTGTACAGTTTCGTTGACTGAGCAACCCCTATCAGTTTGCACTAAGCTGTCCCTTATACCCCGTATGCAACCCCAATCGTTTAGGCGTCACTATAGTTACTGGTTGCTGAATTATATAAGTCGGTACTTATCATAAATATTTTGTTTTCCTTAACACTGAGCATTCTATCTAAAAGGCATTGAACCTGAATAAGGATGTGCAAGCAAACAGGAACTATTTAGATAAGATAGACATACTTACCTGCTATGTGCTAAACAAAGTTTCTAATAACTCCACCTAGTATTGTAGTATTTACTTTTAGCATTTAGTATCTGGTTCTATTTGCTAAAACAAGTGTTGCGCGAAATAATGTTTAACAAGAAGTTTAGAAAAGTAGTTTCGATATATTTATGACCTCCCACAGTAAAATCACAGAATCGCCGCACTCGTAAGTAATCTGTGGTAAAAGTAAGATATAGCAAAGAGTAAAATACTTATCTAAAACTCCACCTAAGTTTCAATTTGTGTCGGTACAAATCAGTCTCAAATGCGCGAAAATAAAATTCTAGCTAGGCCATGGTAAAGACAATGCGATCACTCAATGCTACGCATTATGTTATGATATGGATGGATTGGATGGGCGTACGAAATCCTTTAGTTTCCTGCTTAAATGTCAAATCGTCAAAAAACACTTTACACGGGGCATTTCCAAGGTGTCAAATTAGTTCGTTACGTTTGACGTAGCGTTTATCTTAAGTTTTAAATATAGGTAGTTGACAATATCTGGGCCTGGAGTTTTTAAAATACAATCTTTGCACTCATATGAACCACCCTATACCTACATCGCTATCATTTCAAAGACTCTCCTTTCTTTACTGTGCCGTTACATTGCTCATGCTGATTATTTCATGAATTCTTTATCTATCAATGAGTAAAATGATATGAAGTAGATATCTACGTTACGTACGTGAAAACTAATCTAACATACCGCTCATCCGCGGAAAAAACGGCACTAATGACATTTACCACATTTTACAGGAGGCAGCTTTAAAGTTTTTAAATTTTTTGTTATCAAATACAAACTATGTATCGAAAGTAACTGTGTCGCAAAGTATTTAATATTATTGTACCAATATTTAGCTATTTAAAAAATACTATTATTACGTATCCAAAGTAGCTAAACTCTTTAAAATTATCATAAACCATGATGACAACCTACAGTTGTGTAATTTTTCTACTAAACATTATTTTTTAATGTAGTTGTGACATCATAAACGCTATGGCAGGGTAATGAAAATTCGTCAAAAATAAATCTGGACCCCATGGTTCTTCCTTCAGGTAGGGTCGCGCGCTCCCTGCGAAAGACCAAGCCCCGGAAGGCCCCTGGCATCGACGGCATCACCAACATGGCCCTCCGAAATCTGTCCCAGCGTGGCATAGCAACCTGCACCCGCCTATTTCACGGGGTACTAAGAACCAGCTTCTTTCCAAAAGAGTGGAAGACTAGTGTGGCAGGAGCCCAAGCCGGGCAAAAATCCACAAAATCCCGAGAGTTACCGGCCCATAACTCTCTCCAAGGTCTTTGAGCGCTTACTCCTGGGGTTCCTGACGCTCCACATTATCGCGCGCCGCGTGCAGTTTGGCTTTCAAGCGGAGCACTCAACTATACCCTGCAACTGTCCAGAGTATTACACCAAATGGCCGTGAATATCAACAAAAAGGAGCACATGGTAGCAGTATTTCTGGACATGGAAAAGGCCTTCGACCGGGTGTGGCATACTGGTCTGATCTACAAGCTGGCCACCACCAACGTCCCATGCCGCCGGGTTCACACCATAGCCACCTTCTTAGATCACCGCTATTCCAAGGTGAGGGTGGAGGACCACGTCTCCACCGAGCGCAATAACAGCCGGAGTCCCGCAATGCTGTCTATATCCAGCCTTGTATTCGTTGTACACTGACGACATCCCTTTCGGCGACAGGACAGAACTGGCCTTATACGCCGATTATGCCGCCTACTTCACTTCCTCTACCAGTGCTGACTTCGCCGTCACAAGGCTTCAAAAGGCGCTGAACTTGCTACCCGCCTGGCTAAGCAAATGGCGACTAGCCGCCAATGCCTGCAAGACCGTGGCCAACATCGTCAGTTGCCACCGCATCATACCGCCACGACACCTATCATCCACGCTCTCATTCCGATCTGTCAATCCATCCCTTGGTCTGGTCTCTCACGGTTAAATACATTAATAAATTTCGACTTCCCATTCCGAATATAATTTTAGAAAACAACCATGACGTAACTCTAGCGATTTATCATCAATGTTGCCAAAATACCGTGCAAAATTACTACGAAATAAAAAACAAAATGAAATTTTGTCAACAGTAAGAACAACTTTATCTTATTATATTTAAACGAATTGGAGCTAAACCGGCACAAAATGCATTTAATGTCGTAATTATGCTTAAAATAAATGAAAATCTGGTGTAAGAATGACACAAAGAACAATTGTGCCGATATAGTTCCAACATTACTCTTAGGTAAATTAATGAAAGCCTGGAGTAAGAATGACGCAAAGAACAATTGTGCCCACATAGTTCCAAATTTTAAATAAATTTAATGTCTCAATTAACTTTGTGTCGATGTAGCTCCTGAACACGTCCGCACTCAGCAGAACTCCCCGCGAAACTGGCGATTGTGACGTTCTTGATCCCAAGAGGGCGAAAATTTAGTATCAAAGTAAGAACGGCACTGCGCCGTCTAGGGGTAAATACTGGAAATACGAATGTGCCGTCTTTGCTCCGGATGCATTTATACTCAAGGGTAATTATGCCATTAAAAACTCGATTTTGGAAAAAATGCAATTGTGCCGTTTTTTCTGCGGATGAGCGAACATACAAACATTATAATCACGCCTTTATCCCTAATGGGGTAGGCAGAGCGTAAACGACCTAAAAAAAGACGTTCCGCCACGTCTGACAAGT